>JAOWAR010166316.1:0-10128 GCA_028571005.1 Clathrina lutea
ATGGATTATCGGTATCGTATCGTATCGTATCGGATGAAGAAAATGAATATTTGATATTTTTGACAAGCCGATATGCCGGCTCTAGCAAGTTCCCTTGCTCATTCTTGTGCGCTGGTAAAAAGTCGGAGACTTGCTGGCACTGGTGTGATCTGCACACCATTCTGCGATGAGAGCTGGGAAGCCTTTGATGCGGTGAATATCGTATGCTTGCCCAGCATCTTGAAAATGGCTCTGTAATGAACGACATGGTCCGGCTTGTTGCCGGCTAAGATTAGCTCGTGAAACGACGGGCCCCCAAGGCTGCCAGTTCCTCGAGTTTAACATGTTATAATTAAGCGCAAGCTACCGACGGCCGTGACGTCAATGGTCAAGCGCCGTGTTCCTCGAGTTTTAGTTAACTGCAAGCTGCCTATCGTCAATGGTCGAGCAAAAGATATTATGATGTCCAGATTCAAGAGAGTTTCCTTTAGATCGATGGCTCGAGAACAGCCCTTCTTTGTTGGCTGTATGGCACTGAGCACGGCAGTTTAAGCACCGGCCCATGATGTAGCCCGCTTGTGACGAAGTTGGCGACTTCGAACTCGCAGATACTGGCGGTGAAAATTAAATGGAAGTTCGTGACGCCGTGCGCATGGCATCATAGTACATCTACGGCGCATGGTGCAAACCTTTATCAGCCTCCGATGGTCCAGGCGTCGGTGGCAACCTATGCGTATATGTACGTGAAGCTATTGTAAGCTGTTCTTCTCGAGAGTGGAGCGTGTTGATGTGCTCGGAGACCCGGCCATCATGAGGTGTTTACTACATTTCGCGTACTCGCATGGAAGGCAACGGAGCATTGGGTGGCGGAGCGCGGACTTACTACATCCGGGAATGACAGCCTTGAGTGTCAAAAACCATGCCCAACCGACGTCCCTTTGCTTGTGCGTCAAGTCACCAGCGATGAAGTTGGATCAGGCTAAAGAATGCCGGCTGCACTCGCAGTGGCCATTCGCATGAAAATGCAATAGGCCGCTCCGATAAGGAAGTGCAGAGTTCACCAAGTGCAAACGGTTACGAGCCTGGTGTAAACCCATTCTGTCTCACGAAGGCCTGCCAGCAAAGACTAGGACGAGAAGTTTCATTTGCCCGTAAGCTGCCCGCCATCATTATTCATGTGGACCTGAAGTGTGTTCGTGCAAACCTTACCGACCGGCCGCTTACGGGCAAAACCTTTACAAAAGCGCGCCGTTTCAAAGTAGTCTCTTTTCGGCCGAGGAGCTACCTTCAAGGCAAAACCTTTACAAAAGCGCTCCGTTTCAAAGTAGTCTCTTTTGGGCCGAGGAGCTACCTTCCACAAAGAACCAAAGTTGTTTCTATACCTGCACGGATAAGGTCCGATTCAGGCAGCACGGAAGAATCACTTACAATGGTAATAGCAATGGGCTTAAGCCGTGCCTCTGCTCGCTCCGGTGGTGGCCCTGTTTGCATTGTCCTTTGCTAGGCCTCAGGACTTGAGGACCTTTGACTTTCCAGGTGTTCGTCATCGTGCCCGGGATACACGAGGTACAGGCTGGCTCAGATGCCCTAACCTGGTGCAAGAGAAAGACGTGAATGCAGCCGTGGTGGCCGTCCATGGGCAAAACGTTGCCGAAAGATACAATAATCTCCCGCAATCAACATGATCAAAGCTATAATTCTCCACTTCAAAGTTCATGATAAATGTACGTTTTTTGGCTGTAGTAGTAGCAGTCATGGAAAGAATGACAAAGCGCTCGATTGCTGAAGATTATTCTTCTGCTGCCGACAAGGAAACGTGCAGTGACAAAGGGCGCGAAATGACGAATGGTTTGTTTTTCTAGTCCTTGTCAAATACTCGTAGATAGTACTGGCTGCCAGCCTTTTTGGAATTATTGGCATGGACCGAAGAAAGATAAAGCTGGCGAAGACATTCTTCCTATTGAGGAGCTACATGTAGCTCGCCTACTCTCCTCGGTGACTCACAATACATTTCCGTCCCTGGGAGCTCGTTCGAACGCCAAGAGAAGCCTGTTTTCCCTGCGTGGAGTTAATATTTGTTACATTCTTTTCACCAAATATTAGGGATCAATAGAAAAGAAGGTGTGGACTGTCTAAACAATAAATTAGAGAGAAGCATCTTAGGCTGATGTAGCAAGATACAAAGGAGAGGATAAAAGCAACGAGGAATGAGGGCGGGGAATTCGAACTGAACGTGAATTACGGAGAGAGCGATCTGTAGCAGTTTGGATGAAAAGCCAGAAACAAAAATCAGAGAGATGAGCTGGGAGGAAGAAATTTACAAGGATTGCATTTCGACGTACAGACAGGAGAGGAATAGTCAACATCACAGATTGATAAGGATTTCTGATGAACTCCCTCCAGCAGCCGAGAAGAGCGAGGGGACAGGCCGCACCAAGAAATGCAGCCGTATTCCAGGTGGTGTGGCCACCCTGCCATTGGAGTTGCTAGACCTAAACACAAAAGACGTTCGGTTCTACTCCAGGATCTCGGACCCCTAGGTCATAATTTCCTTCGCTAATTTCACGATCCATAGCATTTGGCACATGTTATTTGACTTTGCGAAGTGTCGATGAACTTCATCGCCGATTTGACTCTTTAATAATCCAGAAACAACTGAGCCTCCTGGTACAACTTCCACAACGTCTACCTCACTTCCCCAGTGGAATTGTCGCCTTGACGACGGCACTGTGATTGTACACGGAGGGACGTTCAACGAAGGTCCATGCTAAATGTGCCTTTGCAGGTGGGAATATCATTTGCGCAACCATGGACTGCGAACTACTTCCATGCCCAGAGTCGGAGCAGTTTGCCCCTGGCGGAAAGTGTTGCGCCATCTGCTCGAGTAAGACATTTTCGCCGAACAAATCAACTTAATTCGTACAGAACATTTTCACACCTCAGCCGGTGTCGTGTCGGAAACGTGACGTTTCGCCTTAAATGCAGATCACTTCATCCAACAGTAATGCAGATCACTTCATCCAACTGCAATACTGCTCTAACAGCAGAATCGCGGCTGACTAGCGTTTTGTCTACTTGGACTACTTGCAAAACAGACATGGATTCTCGAATGCTTGTGAGCCCAAGCCCTCCGGATTCCTGTGCCATGTAGATGATGAGGGCGGTGGTTCTATGTGGAAGGCCACTTCTCCGCGGCAGCAGTGTTTTGGAGGTGAAAGTCAAGCACTGGAATGACGTACTGCCCAAGAGCAGCAGGCTTTTGCCAATCTGCTACACCCGATGTGCAGATTTATCGCACTCGTTCGCGGTAAGTCCTCGCGGGGTTTTCCAAGTCTGGCTTGGTGTCAAAGCCGACTGGTGTCCCGACGTACTTGTAGCGGTCGTCCCAGCTTAGAGCCGGAACAGGAGCCCCTTGCAAGAAGAAGGGCTCTTTCTTGACTTTCTGTTGCGGCCCACGTACGTTTCCCATCGCCACACAACCACATTTGGATATGTTCGGGGAGACACCAGACCAGACAAAGAATTTCTCAACCCGACAAATCAAGCGTGCGAGTGCCGTCGCACCCGAGAATTAGCTGAGGTCATGCGCAAACGCTAACGAGTTCACCCGCAGACAGTCTGAAAAGGCAAAACCACACTCCTGATGAAGTGCGGTTAGGCCTTTCAGAAGCCCCTCCAAAGGAAAGTTGAAGAGGATCGGACCGAGTGAACAACCCTGTTTCACTTCCCCCCTCTGTGACTCCGCAATAGGGTCACTTGGACCCCGTTTCGAGCGATCATGGAAGGTCGGTTCACAGTAGACTCGATTGCTCCGACTTCTTCCGGAACGACAAGGCGCTCCAGCATCAGAAAGACCAAATCATGCTGAACTGAACCAAAGGCGTTGCGCAAGTCCAATCAAAAGGAGTAGAGTCTCTTCTTTCTTCGCCGACTAGCATCAAACAATGCCTTCAAAGCAAAGTTGTGTTCGTGGCAGTCTTCGAAGGGAAGAAAACCCTTCTGCGCTAGGACAGCTTGCCCTCCGCCATGGCCAAGTCACTCGGCCGTTTAGCCAAAACGGCAGCGTAGATCTTATAGATGGACTGCTGCAGGTTGATCGGACGCCAGCTTCGGGGTTCCTCCACTGGACGACCTTTCTTGTGCAACAGCACCATCCCGCTCTCTTTCCAAGCCTTCGGAATCTTCGAATTCCGGCTTAGACGATAGGTCTCGAACAGTCCGGTAGTCTGAATCCGGCCTAAAACGTGCGTTTTAACCCTAAAACGCCGTTTATCTTGTACGTAGTCTGAATCCGGCCTACTGAATAAACGTAAACCAGTATCTCTCTGTATATCATAATATAAGTTGACGTTTGTGGTTTATCTTGCGTCTATGCGCTCGAAACCACTGCCGGGGCTATGGCGCGACGAATCAGCTCCGTGAGCCTTTCTCGGCTAGCCAAAGTACAAGACGAGGATCATCAAGCACCGAAAAACTGCGGACAGACAAGAGTTCGTAGTCCACGTCTCCTCAATCCTGGCGTGAGCCACCCGATGGACGAGGACAGCTCTGACGAGCTCGAGCTTTTGGAGGAGGAGATCACGCACACAAGGTGGTTCTTCGCCAGCACATAAACAGCTAGACTAAATGGTATAGCAGTGTGTACGGCACACAGAAAAAATCCTCAGCTGAGCACAGTAAGCAGCGGTTAAACGCATTTGAGCTCTCGGTCTGGGATCTGCCAGCTACCAGGCTACAAGTACACCATCGCACCGTAACTGGTACAGACCAGACGGGGAAGTATAACAACAACAAAAGGAGACAAACTACTGCCCAGGCCAAAAAAAAAAAAGAAAAAGAGGCTGACTGAACGTCAGGAACAGAAAGATTTTCCGTTCAAAGGCTGGTGGTAGTCACTATTCATTTGATCGTGGAGTAACTCAAAACGTTGTCAGCGGCCACAAGTGTGAATGCACGAAACGTGACTAGGGCTAAAACGTGTGTTTTAGCCCCAAAACGCCGTTTATCTTGTACGTAATATGAATCCGGCCTTACAATCCGAACCTGAAAAGTAGCTCCTTAGACTCAGCTCATTTGTTAATTTTAATTTGGCTACTTTCTTTTTGACACCAGAGCTCTGTCGGAAATCATGTGCGGACGTCGATCCGATCAAGTCGACGGGGCCAACGGTTCTGCGCTTTGCCCATTTGCGGCCCGGAGGGTAGGATGAATTCTTGGCCGATAAATATGAAGCACTTGCTTCACGAGGAGGAGAAGAGGCAAGAGAAGATAAGGCTCCCGAGCTTTACTCCTTTATAATCAACCCCTGTAGCACTCATCGATCACTGAGCTACGTATACCGCTGCGGGGTTGGTGGGCGCGCAGCTTGCAGGTGTCCAATTAAACAATTAAACATGTTAAAAGTCCACCAGATCCGCCGTGACCGTAGCGCATGCGCACGGCGCGGCCTAGCCTCGAACCGGGCCCAACCGCTTGTTGATATGGTGACGAACGAGGGAGCAAGCGGTTTGGGCCTGAGGAAAAGTTTAAATAAACGCCCGCTGATTGGTAGGCTCAAGTGGGGACTCCCCATCAGGGTACTTTCCCGCTGTCCCACTCTAGCGCCATTTCTCCGCACCGTCGGCTGTCGGAAAGTTGTCGGCGCCTCGAGACTAGTCAAGGCCATATACTGCTATGGTGAGAAAACGAACGCGTTGCAGTATCTTAGTTGAGTTGAAGGCTCAGCGAAGAGCCTTTGGCTTGGATATATTTCACGTTGTTGCGCGTACGGTTTACTTGCTTGCCCCCTCGTTCGTCACCATATCAACAAGCCGTCGGGCTGGTTCGAGGCTAGCAAACCACCAAACCGCTTAAGCTTGCCCCCTCGCTTGTTACCATATCAACAAGCGGTTGGGCCTGGTTCGAGGATATTAACTTTTGGGCCTGGGCGGGGAAGAGTAAAAATAGACGCGTAGATCTACGATGAAACTGGCGCATGTATCGGTCATCGTCATCGGTCATTTTCTAAAATTAGATTGACGGAAAGACGGAGCGCACTACGCGCCATCAAGCGGAGTCATGTACCGTGATATGCTATTACATGTACGGAAAGGAGCATGGAGGACTGGGTGAACAAAATAACGCGCTTGAGTGCTGGATTATGCAAGGGGTACTCAATGCTAGTGCACTTGCACGCTGCTGGCAGGCCTGGCACAATTTAAAGTTCGAACACCAAACAGGATCTTTGCGCCACTAAACTTGAAAAGCAGAGTGCGGGGTCATGCTCGCCGACTACGGCTGTCAGCGGGGCATTCGAAGTGGCCACTTCCCTGAGACATCGACTATGACTTATAGTTGATGCATTAGCACGCTGCTGGCAGGCCTGCCACAATTGCAAGCTCGAACACCAAACAGGATCCTTGCGCCAGTACTAAAAAGCAAGAAAGGTGAGTGCGGGTTCATACTCGCCGACTGCGGTTCTCAGCCGGGTATTGGAAGTGCGCCGCTTCCCTGAGACAAAAGATTTATGGGTGTGGCGAAGCAGGCGCTAGACATCGACTATGGGTCATAGTTGATGGCGCAGGCTAGAGTAGAGCGAGAGAGTTGTAGCGGGAAGAGTGACAAGGGAAACAGCCAGTTCCAAGCCGTCAATGCTGTTTCGCCTTCAAGCATTACCGCAGGATCTCTGACGGATGGAGCGCACTATGGTATTGAGGCCTTTCGGTGAAGGTAACTGGCTAGGCTTGCGCTGCGTTTGAAGGGTGAGCAACGAAGATGTATCCTGTTGAAGGGGTTATGCGAACTAAGTATGTCGTGGCACTGAGGTTTGCCTACCGGATTCGGCAAGACAGACGCTTGTTTATCAACTTTTCAGTGCCTCTTGCATTTGACGACCTGGAGCCATCTCACTGAGGTTCGTGCGAAGTGGGGTCGTCAACCCGCTTGTTGCGGATGGGGGTCTTTGGGGGAGCAGGTGACGAACTTAGCTTGCCTCAAAAGCGCGAAGCTCATCCACATCGCGGAAACAGTCCAGTAGTGTGCCCACATGGAGATATAGACGAAGACTGGCCGACCCCCAGTTGCAGAGTCATGCGGCTATCAGCTTTTCTTTGTTTATCTGGCCTGAGCATGCCTCGGCGGATGATTTGCCGAAACAGGCTTGAACGTTTCACGCCGCAAAATGTTTCTATGTATGCGTGTACACTCGGGGCCTGGACTTCGCCCGCCTCAGAAAAAAGAAAAGACTACGTACACTGAGAAGGCGCTCTGGCAAACCATACGCGCAACAACGTGAAATATCCAAGCCAAAGGCTCTTCGCTAAAAAAGCCTTCCTCAACTCAACTAAGATACAAGGCATTCGTTTTCTCGCCATAGTACATGATCTTGACCAGTATCAAGGTGCCAGCAACTTTCCGGCAGTCGAAGGTGCGGAAGCTTGAAGTGGCGCTAGAGTGGGACAGGGGGAAAAGTACCTCGATGGGGAGTCCCTTTTTGAGCCTACCAATCAGCGGGCGTTTATTTGAACTCTTCCCCCAGGCCCAAACCGCTATAGCGCTTGCCCCCTCGCTCGGGACCATATCAACAAGCGGTTGGGCCTGGTTCGAGGCCACCAAAAAGCTACATGATGTAGCTAGCAGCACGATCGCGACCAGCTACAGTATATATGCGTGCACGTGCATGCCAGGCGAATCTAGTGCTAGTACTCAAGCATCTGATGAAAAATGCTGTCAGCTTTGGCCAGTGCTGCTCACGATCAAGTCTTAGACGCTAGCGGAGTCTTTCTTATACTAGCAGTGGAACACCAGCCGTCCCGTCTGTCTCGTGGCAAGTGTCTCAGTCTGCGACCTAAGAATGAGCAAGCCAGTCGTGTTTGTCGTCGGTGCGAGTGGTAAAGTGGGCTGCGCCACCGTATCGGCTCTCTCGACCAAGTACAGTAATCAACTGGAAATTCGAGCTGGCGTTCGCAACCCAGCCTCGGACAAGGTCCAAACTTTGAAAGCCTTGGCCAATGTCACTGTCGTACAAGCAGAGATGGGCTCGCCGGACTTGGAGTCCACTTTGAGAGGCGTTCACGCTCTCTACATTGTCACACCTGGAGCGGAAAATCGCTCAGAGCTCGCAGTCAAAACGGCTCAATCAGCGAAAGCGGCGGGCGTTAAGTTTCTTCTCGTCGTCAGCACTCCAACGGCTGCCAAGCCCGACACAATCTTTGGACGACAGTTCGGCGAGATTGAGACGAAGGTGAAGGCGCTGGGCGTACCGCACAGCTTTGTGCGGCTTCCAGAGTTTGCGGACAACCTACGCGGCCAGGTCAGGAGCATTCACGAACGCTCGAGCACGCGTGGTTACGGCGAGGAAGACAGGCCCGTCGACCGCATTGCTCTGGTGGATGCGGGCAGAGCGGCGGCAGCGATTCTCGCCTCGCCAGGCAAGCACGCAGGGAAAACATACAACCTGATCAGCCATCGCGCTTCCCCCGCTGAGGTTGCAAGTGCGTTCTCCGCCGTCCTAGGAAAGGAGGTGAAGTACTCCCAAATGCCATCGCAGAATGCTCTGCAGACCTTGCTCGGCTTCGGCCTCCAGAAGTGGCAGGCAGAGGGCTTGGTGGAGTTGATCACGCTGGTGAACACGCGGCCTTCTGACTTACAGCAATATGATCTTTCTGACTATGAAGGCATTACAGGTGAAAAACCTACCTCACTCAAAGACTTCATTTCATCATTAGTCGGAGCTGGATGAGAGTTCCAATGAGATCAGATGGTGACAGTGCATAGTGACCAACAGCCACGCATGCAGATATGCTTTGTACCGTGCAGTGATGAGTCTTGCCAGAACAGAAATCAGCTAATTACCTCTAGATAATACTTGGACCTACTGGTGGGAAACGAAGGTGTGTGAGATCAATGCAAAGACAGTCTCAAGCCGAGCCCTTCCCACGGAGTGCATTGTGCATGACCACAGTACACTCGATTATGATTGAAAGTTTTAAGTTCCTATCCCCATGCCCCCCACCTTATCCTTCTCAACAGACATTTTAAATATTATGTTAAACGTGCTGTTTCAGGCCCACAGTGGCATCGCATCATTTGTCAAGTTTAGAGGTTACTCAAGACAAGAACGAAATGTGACACCATAAGCAAAAAAGAGAGGTCAAGTGCCTGCCAGTGGCTTTCTTCTATATGCATTTCAATCTAGTCATCCCACCAAGGCCCACCAAAAGAGAGGATCTCCTGCGAAATTTGCCTTTTCTGATATTAGATTACGATCTGGCAACATTCTAGACACCTTTTGGTCGCTTAGCAACAGGAACCCGCAGAGAAAAATTGAGGCAAGATGAGCAGATAGTTGTGAAGATGAATTGTTGGACTTCCATGAGTGCATGCTAGTTGTTGTTTATGACATCATAAAGTCGACGATACGATATTTAGTGCAAAAATGATCAACTATCATAATCAGAATCTTTGAGAAAGTATATAGTTCATTGGGTTGAATAATTTAAGGTCATCACCTGGGTGAAAATTTGGACGTATTCGCAGGAAGCAGCATCATCCATGTCAATGACCTGATATCAATAACCACCCAAATTAAGGCGTTGATGAAAGAAAAAAAATAAGCTCGTAAAAACTGGTTTAAAAACTGCTGGCATTAATTCCTCAAAATTTGGTAATTTAAGCTCAGTTCATCCAGAATTTAGAGTTGATGATTGATTGAAGGTATATGACTGAGAAATATAAACATTGAAGACAATTTGATGAATTTGATGAACGTCAAATTCTGAATAAAGTCTTAACATTACTGATTGTCAAAAGCGGGGAGGGGCGGGCGTAGGGGTCGATTGTGCTATGCAATGCAAACCTTGCTTGTGTTTCAGTCATAACGAGTCTCTCAACACGATGTGGATGAAGATGGCGGAAAGCAATTACATGTACATGCTAAGAAATAACAGCTAGCGCAAAATGAATACTTTATAATAGCCTTCTCTCTGGCTAGTGTGGTGCAGTGGATAATAATAATAAAAATAATAATAATAATAATAATAATAATTCAGGAGAAAGTTCCCAGCTCACCTGTCATAAGACACAGATTGAACACAACGTTTCGTCAGATATGCCTCTGACTTCATCAGTTGTAAACAAGGAGTACAAAAGACTGGGACACAGTTATAAGAC
>JAOWAR010166327.1:0-10128 GCA_028571005.1 Clathrina lutea
ATGCAGAAAATACTGGGACGAAATGAATTTGTAAATTGAAGACAAGAGGGAGATTGAAGTTTACCCCAGTTTGTTGTTGGACAATCATCATCGAGACGACCTTCGATTGTCCTAATCTTGTACACAAACGAAGCCACAGCAACAGCGAAAAGGATGCCCACGGTGAGAGCAAGCCGCATCTTCCTTGATTCGCCTTTTCACGACTTCGAAAGCGTGCCTTGTGACTCCACTCTCATCCTTCGGTCCGTGGTGATTTTCCAAAGGAGTTAGTGAGATTGCCTGCTGCTGCACATACACGCACCAAGACCAGGATCCGGATGGGTACAACTTCATCCGCTAACCATACTAACGGGGCCGTCTCCCGGCTAGGTACCTTGTTCAATACGGCCGGCCGCGGTGCCGTAGCGTATATCGGTTGTAAACTGTGTGTGTGCACGTGCACGTAGCACTGGACTGCCTGGACAGGCTTGCCGCTCGACTAGCCTGCCGCCCGTCCTCGCCCAAATATCGTCAACGTGTCGCGCGCCTCACCGGGAGTTAAGCCATGCATATTATACAGTTCCGCACCATGCCATGCAGATGCATAATGCCGACGAGAATAATCAATAATGATATCATATATGGCGGCGACGTAGATCTACGTGTCAGCCCGTTCCAGGATCTAGTAGTGAGTGTAGTTGAGTGAGTTGATTAGAGCTGGCACGATACACATGGTACATGTACAGTCGATAACGTTGACCGCACGTTTACGTAGCATAAGCGCCATCGTCGTCGGCAACGACCGCGATTAGCGCCGCCTCGATGTCACGATGCGCGTGCGCCTGTTCAGGACTCGTGAGATTTTTTTACGTAGGAGGATATTTTGAAGGCTCCACGTCCACGATCATGACGATCGGCCATGCCTACGCGTATGATTGATGCCATGTGTTGTTGTTGTTGTTGTTGTTGTTGTTGTTGGTGGTGGTGGTGGTGGTGGTGTCTGTGTCTGGTTGTGATTTGGATCTGGGAGTGGGTATGGGAAATGGGCTGACTGGGATCCGGCGTTTTCTGATGGGTTTGTGGTGTTGGGTTTGTCTGTATTCAGACCAAGAAACAACTTTTCTGATCTTACTCTCCAGTCTATATTGCAAAGGGTGTGCGGGCATTTTCCTCTGAACCTGCATTTTAAGACCACCTGCATTATAAGACCACTTTTGGCCGCCCAGGGGGGTGGTCGTAAAATGCAGGTTTCACTGTACATGCATATGTGGCCGTGGATCATGTGTCCATCATGACTGTAATGGAGGCCACTCACAATGAAAGACGAAACTGCGCCTCTTTGGTTTCCTTGGCTTTCCCGACTGTCACTAGGTTGGTCCTTGCTAAGATCGCCAAGATAGCCAAACAGGTCCTGTGCATCCTGACAACGTCAGTGTCGTCAGAGAGTTTATTCAAACATTGCGTCAAAAAAGAGGGTATCTCTGAGCGCAGGCAATGTTGAGTGTCTCCTTTTTTTGCTGATCTAAAAAAGTGAAAAGAACAATACACACTGTGCAAAGTTTTGCACACATGAGGCTCCAACCAGCCACGAGAATGAACCTTTGTCAGTGAAAATGATAAAACGTTTAGGAACAGGTACACGATACCGGAAATGGGATGGATATTCGGTATCGTAACGACTGAAAAAAATGAATATTAATTTTTTTTCTTCTTTTATCTGAGCCCATATCATATATATATGCAAGCCGCGCGGCGCGCTATGCGACGTTTCCATGGTAAGAAAAAATGGCGATTGCAATCGTCTAGCGATCGATCGCGTCGGGACGAGGGACGTCGACCACAGTTCTGGCCCTGATTTCCGTCAGCGGAGCGATCGCCGAGGAATCCTCGCAGTTTTCCTTTCTTTCCCTTCTTTTAGACTGCTAATCATCAGCAAGATCAGAAGAGCATCGTCTGGATTGGCGTGCCTTGGCTGAGTGTATGTTCACATGCGGAACAGATGGACGAACAGACCGCTGGTGCCCTGTTCGGCAACAGCGCTGAGACTACCAGTCATGGCAATCTGACCGTCGCTCAGCGTGAAAGAATTGAGCGTAATCGGCAGCGAGCTCGGATGCTTCGAGCCTCCAGGCTAGTCAGACCTTACCCGGAGAGGCACAGTGCGCCCGAGGTCACTGAGCGGACCACTGCACTGGAGCTGATCGACACTGGAGGTGGCTTTATATTAGAAGCCGACGATGAGGACGAAGGCTCGCGCACTGTGACCAACGTCGTGTCTGATCCCCGTACGTGTTAGACCAGTCTGCAGAAGAGTTGGAAGGAGGGTCAGGGGAGTAGGAGGGGAGAGAGAAAGAGAGAGAGAGAGAGAGAGAGAGAAAGAGAGAGAGAGAAGGGAAGGAGGAAGGGAAGGGGAGAATATAGGCTCTCAATTGACCAGTAAATCCTGTGCCAAAAAGGTGATGGTTTACTGTTGATTCAAACATATTCTTCAACTTACAGACTTGATAATAGTGTCAAATGAACCTGCAACAACTTGCGATGAAGTGCATATAGGAGCTGAGCGGTCTTAGCAGTGACACAGGGTGTGTCTGTTTAACCAGGCGCTGTTTATAATAGTGACAAATCTCATCTCTGAATCCATAGGAGGATGGGAAGCTTTATCATTAATTGTTTTTGTACTTCTGACTCACTGACGTAGGCCGCACATTTGCATCCAGCTACGGGTTACTGAGCTGTGGAAAATTAAGTGGAAGTACGTGTATATTGCTTTATGTAATTGAGGGCGGGTGTCATGATATGTAGAGAGGTCAATGTCATGATTGAATGAAAAGGCAAACTCCGTGAAAAGCTGTTCTTTCACACGGATTGGAACCTCATGGACTATCAGAAAGATGCAGTAGAGATAAGAGAGATTTCACTGTTTGACCTGAAGCTGCACTGTGCTTTGTGTGCCTGTCCCAGCTGCGATTCTTAGTGATCAACCTGTTTGCGAAGAGTGTCGGAAGGTGTTCGGCGTGTCCTACATGTTCACGCACTTTCAGTTTGCTGTGTGTGACAGCTGCAGGTAATGGGTCATACGGAGAGCAGTCGAAGCTGACTTTAAAAAAAAAATGTTTGAGAAGATCTTTACTTATCCATGATGTCATTTATGAAAAAAAAAAGCCAGCCGTCCCTAGATTTTGCCCTTTGGTGGAAGCCTTTGTCATATTTCAAGATGGGAACTTGGTGTGTTGAAGTGTCGTGTAATGGCTGTGTTTCTGTAGTCTGAAGACTGTTCGTTTTTGGTCGCGATAGGGACGCTGAAAAGCACTCACTGATCTCACGCACCGATGCAAAAAAGGTGAGCATTCTTAGAAAGCTGCTGTCTTCTCAAAGACAATCATCTTTAGAGTGGAGTACACAAAGGGCTTCAAGAATGGGAAATTGCGTTTGCTTCCCAAATCTTTTCCACAGATCTGAAGTTTGGCCTCACTTAGTGCTTCATGTAGTGTGCTTTCTGGAATAAGGGCCCACCTAACTGTGCAGATGCTATTTCCCTCTCCCCACCCTATCCTTAAATCCAAAGGGTTAAAACTGTCTAAAATGTCGTCTTTCCCCCCGGTCTGGGTCTGGGTGGGAAATATATTTTTCCACTCCTCCTTGCTGGTGGTGGTGAACTGGTACTTCTCGCTGGTGGTGGTGGAACTGGTGCTTCTCGCTCGTCCATCAGTTGATCCCCAATAAGGGTCACTGTGGTTATGAGCTACATTGCCATGGTAAATGTCCAATGCACACACACACACACACACACACACACACACACATGCCTATCATGTACCTATTACCACACTGGCATTCTACGTAGTGTCATACTGGTGCTCTACCCATTTGATAGTGCTGTTTTGTTGCCTTAGAAAAAGCCTTCCTCCTCTCGAGCTCACCAAGTGGCGTGCTCCCACTTCAATGCAGCTCAACACAGCGCCAAAAAGGAATAAAGCCAGCCAGCCAGCCCCCCTCCCCCACCCTGATTTATAGTAACCCTTATTCCGGGATGCAATCTAGACTATCTTCTTTAGAAGATGAATCCTATGTGAATCTGAAAGAGTTCTGTTCGTTCTTCCATAGCAATTTCTTCTGAAGGACTGCGACTTTGACGGACGGCAGCCTCCGCTGCCATTTTTGTTGCGTCGCAATCCCCACAGCAGGTTTGGTGACATGCGGCTCTACTTGAAATTGCAGGTACAGGACAGCTGATTGCTGCTATATGCCTTTGTCTTTTGTGTCAGCTATTAAGGAAGGATAGTCTGACGACCTGAAAAGCAAAGTAAGCTGTAAAACGAGAGAGAGAGAATGAAAAAACAGAAACAGTCCGTCACTTGCAAAGCATGGCCATTGAAGTGATCAGGAAAGGAAAATGCAGAGCAGCAGGCAGATGTTTCGCAGGCTGATCATCGCCGTCTTGTGCCAAAGAATAGTAATGGCTAAACACTGTGTGTTTATGTGCTTTGCAGTTTGCACAGGCCCAGTTCTCTGTTGGTTGAGGTTTTCTTTTGTTTTTGGTCACAATAATAATTTAGCAGGTGCTCCCAGGGTTTTGTGGCTAAAATAGTGCTCTTTGCTCTTGTCTCGTACAACCACCCGTTTTCCCTAGCTGTTTGACTTTTTTGTTAATGCCATCCCAGCAGAGAAGTTTTGAACAAAGTTTTGAACAAAGTTTTGAACAAAGTTTTGAAGAAAGTTTTGAACAAAGCATTCTCAAGGAGCTGTCCTTTTCTCAGGTTGAGCGACGAGCCCTGGCAGTGTTTGGCAGCATGGAGGCACTGGAGAAGGAGAAAGAGCAGAAGGCGGACGCCCGACAAGAGCGAAAGCAGAAAAAGCTTGACAAGCAAGTGAAAGGTGGGAGCTATTGATGTTTTTTTTTTCTTTCCAATTTTTACTCTTTTTTCATCTGAAATTGTTTATGTTTCTGCCGCCATACTACTAGTAAGCTGCGATTTCAGAAAGTTTCTAGCGGTAGTTATATGGCTGTGTGTGTCTCAAGGCAGTCAAAGGTTGGCGTCTTGCTTGATAAACATTGTTGCTTGATAAACATTGTCGCTTGATAAACATTGTTGCAGAATGGGTCAGGAGGTTGCTTGCATGCAGTCTGTTGGAAAGAAGTTAAGCAGTTCTTGGCAGTTGATGTAAGAACGTGATGGAAGAAGGCTGTAGAGAACTCGTTGAGAAGATTGGAGCTCTGGTCCCTCGTTGTTTGGCATGTGCTTTCGTCCGGGTTGAAGGTCATTACCCGACTTCATTTTTTTGTTCTTGGTGGGTGGGGGCTTGCCTCATTCTTTGCTTTCTGCGCTCAGAACTGCGCAAGTCTGTTCTTACCAGTTCTTGGCGAAAAGACAGTGCCCCGCACCAGCACAGCTTTCCCGCATCGAGTGAAGTTTACAACGAAGATGAAGACAACTGGACAAAGACCTGCTCCTCGTGCGGTTACAGCATCACTTTCGAGAAGATGTAGCACTTCTTTTCTTAAGAAGGCAAAACAAAACAGGAAAACAAAGATACGATTTATTTACATTCTAACGAAAATCGCGAGCACAAAATTGTTAACAGAATGATATAATTGAAAAATCCCAGCCTTGTGAAAAACCCCGCACAGATTTTACATGACTCATCTTCACAATAGTTATTTAACCCTCACTTTTTTCTCTCTTCTCTTCTATTTTCTCTCCCTCTCTCTCTGCTTTCTTGGTGTTTTTCTCTTGGTTTGTTCACCATGAGCTTCTGTTGTATATTTCTCTTGTGTTCATGGAAAGACAACCTGGCTCAAAGAAGAAAAAAAAGTCAACAAGGAATCCCCAGACCGCACGTTCAAGTGTTTTAACTACTTCCAGAAGACTTTAGAGAATGACTCTTGCTGTATGTAATCGATTCTTCTCTCTCTCTCTCTCTCTCTCTCTCTCTCTCTCTCTCTCTCTCTCTCTCTTTTTAGAGAATCTCTTCACAAAGAAAGTTGTTTATTCGTGCATGACCTGTGCTGAATCTGTATTTTGCTGACCGCAACAGGGAGGGATGGTGGAAATTGCCTTTTACTTTTCCCAACTGTCGGTGAGATTTCTCAAGGTTGCCAAAGCAGTGTATGATACATGGTTTTTATGGTATCCTGGCATGCAAGCCTTTTGTACTCACCTATACTATGCCCTGCCACTGCCATGGTAACTCATAATATATAAACCCTGGAAAGGATGACATCATACAGTCAGTTACAGCTTCATGTGCATGACAAGGTAGTCACTGTTTTCAATCGCTATGGGAAGGAGGTGCTTCAGTGTAACTTCAAAACTTTGATTTCACCTGTATCACCATGGAGACCTATTCACCTGCATCACCACAGAAATCCTAGCCTCAAAACCAGACAATTTGACCACGTCGGTCAATCAGGGGTACAAGAGACGAGGGTCTGGGTTCGAGGCTACAGAGATCCAATTACTCCCTGCATCATCACACCGAGATCTAACCACCTGCCCCATTGGGATGGACATCTATTCACCTGTATCACTGCATAGATCTATTCATATGCATCACCATGGTGATCTATCATGAAACCAACAGAGAGTGAGCAACTAGTAGAATTGTAGTAAAAGTATGCTTTAAATTAAGAAGTTCTTATGTTTGCTTCAATTCAATTTGATGTGAAAATATGAGTGCATGAGAAAGAAGTTGGGTGCAAGCAGCAAATGAGGAAGCCTGTTCAATACGAGTCCACAAGACCAGTAGCAATCAAAAGCAGTTGAAAGTGGAGGGGGAGAGAGAGAAAGAGAGAGTAGAGGAAAGAAAAGGAAGGTTGCCCTTGTCATTATGCAGGGGGCGTTTCCCAAGACAGGAGCTTGCCGCATTGGCCTGCAATAGCAGCCTTCTTTATATCACATAGCTGGCGAAAAGCAACCCATGGGAACGATCTGAGTCTAGCCTCTTGGTCAGCAGAGAGGTGGTCTGGATGATAAGTGATGACATACCAAGCAGACGCCTTTTGCTGATAGTACAAGCGGCGAGCAAGCCAGGTGTCATTATCGTGACCGTGCTCAACGCTGTGACGCTCGGCGCCATCAAGGAAGTGTGTGTTGTAGAAGCGTCGCAGCATCTCAGTCAGTTCCATCTGAACCTGGTACTTCATATCTTTCTTCCGCTGAGCAGATGCGCCATTATCACCGAGCTGTGGTGAACAGAATCCAACAAAGAGATCCGCCTCTGACCGCATGCTGTACTGGTGGAGCAGAGCATGAAGGCGTGAAGAATACTCATCACGAGCAGCTTGAGCATTTTTGAGAAAAGCCTCATGACCTTTGACCTTCGCAAACAAGGAGACAGCAAACATTGAGAGATTGAAATAATGTGACTAAGCCAGTGAGTAGGCACTCGAGGTAATGAAACCGTTAAAAATGTTCGCACGGACCTTCATTCAGATAAGGAATACACTTTTCATGTGACAAGGCTAAGGTCATCAGTCTTCAATCTTCTTATTTATTCAGCAGATGATTCCTGGCTGTAATGTGGTGTGCACAAACCAAAACAATCTTTTCTGGGGGGTGGGGAGGGGGAGGGGGAGGGAAGGGAGGTCAGATGTCTTATTTTCCTCCCTTCTTGAAACAAAACTCAGCCAGTGCACAATCCGATCTCACGTCTCAGCAATCCCTGCATTGACGGCAGAACTCCAGTACACTACCAGCTGGAAGCAGCCAATGGCCCTCTCCAACACTCACCAGCAAGTCTTCATCAAACACAAGTCGTATGCGATGCGAAGCAGGTAACGAGTCAGACGTCGTGTCTGCTGCTGCCATGCTGCTTCCTGCCAAGGCCGCTCGATACAACTTCCCAAGAATTTTCTCTGATTCATACGTGTCCTTCAAACCTACACAGAAGAAAAAAAATGCACCGGCATTGACAACCAGGTGTGACTATACTCCAAGAAATGTATTCGAAATATGAAAAGAAGTGGGCAGAAAACGTCTCGTGTGTGTGTGTGTGTGTGTGTGTGTGTGTGTGTGTGTGTGTGTGTGTGTGTGTTTGTTTGTAGGATGTGTGACGTGCAAGAGCAGACTGTGGATGACATGCTGACAGTTTATGTGTTCTGGCCTTCTGGGAATTTGTTCGAAGTTGTAGTACTGTTGAAAGCTGGGTGGCAATTATCAGAGCTCCACGAGGTGGCCCAAAGTGGCGATAGATGGAATTGTTTGACTGTATTTGATCAGCTTAATTTCCCTGTTATATTGCTTGATGTCAGCAAGTCAACCGACTGATGAGGTTTTGAGCAGTATCGACCAATATCTTTCCCAATGAAAATCATTGAGCGAGCCGTTTTCGTTCCATATTGAACATTCAAGCGTTAATCTTGTGTCTTCATGTGAGCTCTGCTGCAGTGTATTGCCATCTGCAGCCTTCACACACACACACGCGCGCGCTGCCTTTTACCTACAGCGTTCCACCACTTGCAACGGTCTTTGATCACACGGAGCGTTTGTCAATCAAGCGCTGCGCATTTGTACGCCCAGGGTGCATTTCGCTAGCTCACTTTAACATTCGCTCATCCCCAACTGTCTTCGCTTGCCCCAAAAATGTCTTCAACTTCATTTAAGTTACCTTCACTCCCTGATTTCCTGACGAAAACGACGGTCGTAATCACAGGGATTGTGCACAATATATTTCGATCAAACCCGTTCTTATCACCCGACATCGATCAATAGGCAAATGTCTGCACGTATAGGGCACAGTTCGATGTGGATACGTTTGGGTGTCTATTTTTTCGATTGCCGACTGTTTTTGTGGCATACTCCCTGAAACCGTTGATCAAGTTTAATGTGTTCTTTTTCATGTTTCTTAAGTCCCATCGGCTGCAAGCCAACCTCTGGGAATTCAAAATATTGAATTCCACCCAAGTTAGCATCCCTTGATCAAGACAGGCAGCTGCTACTTGATGAAGACAAGCAACTGCTAAAACATTCAATAGCGGAGCAACCATCCCTGGGAAAACAAATTGGGTGATAAAAGTTTTGGGAGAAGAGATGTGACTGCACAGGGAAAATATTGTCTGAAGAAAAAATTTAATGAGGTTCAAACTCTGTGCCTGGACCGGGACTCAAACCAAGACGCCAATTTACTTAGCAGGGGAGAACTGCCCTCTTTTCTGCTATGCCATCATGTCATCTTTCAAAAAATATAAATTATTGGCAAAGGCGCAAAATTAAAGTTTCATATGAATTGCTTTTTGTGGATTTGAAGCAAAGATTAATGCTGAGTTGGCTTGTTTCAGTGGTATGAAAGTTACAATGTTCATGTGACATGGTTTTCAGACACAAGTAGCGCTAATACTATTAGAATGTTACAAGTTGTAAGATTTTGTGAAACATGTCTGATCATGGAAGGCTGGTGTAGTTTAACGGATACCATTACTATTCATGAATTTTCTGTTTTATGTGCTCCATTCCGATGAAGGCAATGCCAATTTCCTATCAGTTTGGAATGAAATCTTTAGGCAGAAGCTTTCTTCACAAAGCACCCTAACACTTTGCCATACTCCTTGAGGCAAAGAACACCAAGAAGGGTAGAAAATCAGAGCTGCGGCTTTTTTGTGCCTGTTTGCAGTCAAACCAACTCTGAATGCCAGCCAGACATCATTCAGAAAGCTAGAGAGTGAGTACGCCAGCCTGTCTGTCAACATCCAAATGCCAGTTTATCCAGAGCCGGTCGCAGCAGATGTAACATGGTACGGCCCGGCAGGAAAGATAGCGATGGCAGAAAGCAAGCATGAGTTTCTACATTTGAGGCGTACCCTACTGATCAAGAATCTGTCACGAGCCGACGCGGGCCAGTACCAGGTTACAATCAGAAACGCTGCAGGCATTGGTGTGGAAAATTTCACCATTGAAGTAATTGGTAAGTCAATGCACAATGTCAGTTCTAGGCCAGCGGTGCTCTTTTAAGCTCATCTTAAGGGTGGCACCCCCCACTTTGGCCCTGCCTTCAAATCTGAGAAACTGTACCAGCGAGCATTTCACCATGCTTTTCCTTCGAAGGTACTTGAAAAACACAGCTCATTGCATTTTACAGGTAAGCTTTGCTGCAGCACAGGGAGGAGTTATTGGTGGTTGAAAATCTGAAATTTGATTTTTCTACTTTTTATAA
>JAOWAR010166338.1:0-10128 GCA_028571005.1 Clathrina lutea
AGATATTTATCCATTTTCTTCTGGCTCCATTCCTTATTTTATTCAGCCAACTGTTCATGGCACCCTAACGTCAAAAACTTCCGACTTTACCAAAGCAATTTTTAAGGCTCGATACAAGGGCTGGCTCAATCCGTTTGATCAAGGTCCCACAGAACATGACCAAGACAGTTTGACAAAGCAAACCCAAACTTGGGGAAAGAAAATAATAATAGTTACAGCAAAGGAATGTCGATGCCTTCATCTCACTTTGGGATGTTGAAGATGTGTGCCTTCTAGGGTATCTTAATCCATCCACTTTGTGCCGTTCTACACTGCACTACATCATCTGGGACTTGGTGGATGATTAGACCCTCTTAGGGAGTGGCTGGTATCACGCTTATGATTGGCTATTGGCCTGTCTACGTGGCATTTGATGTCACACCAGTGGCTCTTCATACGTTCATAATTATTCGAGATTTCTCGAGGGAGAACGGAGAACGGGGAAACAGGGATTTTTCGATGGAGAATGAGGGATTATTATTTTTGCCGAGCAGAGGAGAGATAAAAGGTTATTATTGTTTTTGTCGAGCGGGAGTGTGGAGAGCGGTGATTTTTGTCGAGAAGCAGGTTATTATTCTTGTTGACAGCGGAGTTGAGAGCCTCAACGAAAGCTTTGAGTAGCAGACTTCGAGGGAGGTCGTAGATTTTGGTTAGCCTTCGGTATTTTTCAAATTTGAATTATTTCCATTAGAAAGGTCAAAACACGCCACCAACAAAAGTTAGCGAAAAAATAGCAAAAAAACTTGCGTCATAGGTTAGACGGTTAGGATTCACATTATTGACGGTTAGGATTGTAACGGTTAGGATACACATGATGTCACTTATGATTGTGCCAATGTCCAGAGGATGGAGATTTCTTGCCCTTAAGTTATAGTGCTGACAGTCATCGTGCAGTGCCGGTCCGTCTTCCTTACTCCATGCTGGATTGAGCAGAGTAGTCGGATGGGCTGGCACCTTTGAACGAAGAGGCCGACCGAAGAACAGTTGCGCTGGGCTCAGTCCTGGTTGACAGGGCCTTTTCTTCAGCTCGAGCAGCCTTCACGGAATACAAGAGAATCCTAGTCGTCATTCTTTGTCATCTTGTCCAGGAGACACTTGAATCTTTTCACTGCGGCTTCCGCATTTCCATTGGATTGTGGCTTATGGGCATCTTTTGGATGTTCTCAATGTTCCTTTCTGTGCAGAAGTCTCCTTTGACCTGAACTGTGGGTCACTGTCTGTGACCAGTCTAAGTGGCTGTCACGCGTCTGACATCCCACCCTGAAGCCAAGTGGTGACGTCTATACTTTCGTTCCAAAACCCATGCCCAGCCTGAGTAGACGTCAGGGAAGACCCAAAATTTACGATTTGCCTCGTATGTTGAAGTGGTCGGCTGTGGTCATTTTCATTGAGCACGGAATTACAGGGTTGATTATCGAACAGAAGTAGTTTGTGTTGCTGTGAGGACATCAGTATTGCACATGTGGACACTGACATACCATATTTCTCATATCTTTAGTGATGTTTAGCCAGAAAAAAACGGCTGGTTGAGCTCCACGAAGTGTCCGGATTTTCCCTTGATGAGGAGACTGAAATTCCTGCAATACTCAGGAGTGCAGAGGTTTTGGTATAGCAACCAACTGTCCGTACAAGACCAACCTGTTTTCTTCTAATAGATCCGTTCTGATGTTCCAAAATGGATGGAAGTCGTGGTCAAGCTTTGACTTGTTGATCTGAAATCTGGTCTTTATGACCTCCTTGAGCTTGATTTAATGTGGGTCTCGACCGCCTTCAGCTTGGACCATGGTTAGGTGGAGTCCAAATATGATTTCTGCTGAGCGTGAATCTATCCTAGCCAGATGCCCCCTGCTGCCGTGGATGATGAGAACCCTGCTTCTTCGTCCTGATCCTCATGGTGGGGTAAGTCCACCGAGTATCGGGAAAGGCTGTGAAGAGCCTTATTATCCACTCTGGTGCGCCACGTGGCTGTGATGCAGTGTAGCGGTAGCTTTTCCTTCATGCCAGCAAGACACAGAGCCGTCAGTTCATCCATGATTTTTGAGTTTATCATGGGAATTAGAGGTCGATCATCGAAGACCAAACCAAAATCAGATCTGGCAAGGTACAGTTCAGTCCTAAGCACATACCAGAGAACGAGGAGCATCTCGATTTCTGTTGTGAAATACCTTGCCCCTCGAAGGTGATATGAAGTTAGCACATTGCTGGAGATGCCATTCATTTCCAGCTTGCCTCTGCCACAAGGCCACTCCTAGACCCTTTGTTTGGGCTGTGTTCGTAAATCAATTGTAGCAAGTGCACAAGGGCAGGACAATTCCTTACTGAGTTCCTCAAAGGCCTTTAGGTGGGGCACCTCCCGAGTGTAGTCTGCCTTACGAGGGAGAATTGGTATGAGGAGCTTGGACCAACACAGGGATAAAACCTCGAACTGCTGAGCAAGGCAGCAACTCAATTCAAACATTGACTCTGTGAATTGGTTGAACAATGCGACGAAGTGTTTGGCTGGGGTGTACTTGCTGACAGAGATTTTGAAATAGCCGACATGGGAGGCGAAAACAAACGTGTCTCTGTGAAGGGTGATGCCATGCTTGTCACATCAGTGAATGACATCACGGACATCATGGCGAATGACATCACAGACATCACGGCGAATGACATCACGGACATCACGGCTGTTGTATCTCCCGATCCCGACAAACACAGCAAACTTGAGATCAAGAGAAGGAGAGAGACATCTTGTATTGCAAGCACATGGAGATCACTTGACAAGAAAGGCAGGCAAGAGAGTGCGTGGGAGGTCAAGTACAATGGACTGTACAAGTAGACGTACACTACACACACCAAGAATAGGCATAGTAAATATGCATACATCAACGGCGAATGACATCACGGACCAATGAATGTGCTCGTCGATATTTTCCTCATGAATGGTCACACCCAAGACTACTCTCTGGACGTTTGACACGCCGGCTAGAGCTTCCTCACCATGGCGTTTGTCTTCGCCACCGGCTTAAATCCACCCAGAACATTTCTCTTTAGCCGTTATGCACCCAGGGTGAGGAAGGTTGTTAGACTCGTGCTAGCCTCAACCAGGGGAACTTACCAGTAGCCATGTTGTGAGCCAATTGCGGTAAAGAACTTACTGTTGGGATGGATGGCGACTACAGTGTGGCAGGGGTGTCTTGGCGGGATAAACTCGTCTTTTCACAAATTTGTTCAACCATGTTAGGTACACTGTGATGCAGGGCGCATCGGAGCTCTGTTTAAGAACCACGACCATGGCTTGACACCAGGATGAAAGGCTCGTAAACCTGTACTTTCTCCATCACTCCTTTGGTTTCCATAGTGTCCAGTAACTTCTTCACAGCCTTGCGCCATCAAATGGGCGGTCATGCTAGTACTGCACGTTGCCGTGCTTTTCAGGATGTCCATGTACATTGCCGGGAAATGCATGGGCCGTAATGGCGGGCAGAGAAAACTACCTAAAGCTGCTTTACATGTGCCAAGTCCAGAGAAGCCTGATCATGGCATTCTACATTGTGTGTCTTGGTTGGGATGTCGGACCCCAAGCAGACTCTGCTGACCCCCTGGGGTAACCTGGACAGTGGCCAGCCTGGGTCTAACAGCCCCAACTTGATACACGAGTTCTTGCTCAAGGGGGAGGGGGGGGTGAGTTGATGGTACTGAATGCATGCAGGGATGACAAGGACGAGTGACCGCTCATCTGAAGTTCAGCGTTAACTCTCCTGAGCTATCCAAACTTGCCTCCATTAGCCACTCGTATGTCTTGAGTCGTTGGTGCCAGAGTGTGGTTGATTTGAGAATCCATGCTGGTCGTTTTAGCCAATTGCATCGATGTCTGCACTGCTGTCCAGGGACGATGCAATTGAGCCACAGGCGGCCTCTGCACCCGGAGTTGAACCATAACATTGACCTTGTCTTCATTGCGTGTTTCCATGTCTTGGCCATATCCGTGATCCACTGTCTTTGCAGGGTTTGGAAGGTGTGGCAACGAGTGTAGTGTCGGCTTCCTCGGTGACTCGACTTTGACTGTCTTCTCTGAGTGCCTGGAGTGGCAGGCCTTCGCGAAGTGGCCAGTCTTGAGCCCCTTTTTGTGCATGTTATGCTCAGAGCAATGCTGAAATGTGGCAAATTATACTAAACATTTTGCTCCATGCAGTTGCGCCTCTTGGAAGGAGTAACCTTTTTCTTTATAACATCTAAACATTTCTGCTTGCCTAAGCCCTAACGTCACTTTTTCTACACCCAACAATGCACACGCCCTATCATTGTTCAGAAAACTGCCACCATGAGGAAAACGCCCCTTTCGCAGTCTTGGTTGGCTGTAATGTCAGGGTTAGCCAATTTTCAGTGGTGCATAACTGAACACGACAGGTGTGGTGTGCACCTCCGCCACGAAGGACTAAGGACCAAGCCCAAAGGATAGTTGACAAGCAATCAAGATTTTACCTTGCTTAGGGTGGCGAAGGCGTTTGCAAAGTTGGTGGCGAGTGTGTTTGCGAAGGTCACAGTCCCTCAAAGATACAACCGCAAGAGGTTACTATGCTTTGTTGACATGTTCGTTCTAATTTTGCTCTCTTGACGAGTTAAGGTCTTTTTCTAAACTCTTTTGAAGGGGAATTATGATGAATATTCTGCCAGCATAATTTGGAGAGCCCTAGAAACCCTCAAGCATTACTTGGCTCTTGTTTAACTTGCCCACCGGGTCATGCTACATGCTGAAGTCATAATTACGAGACACGAAGAACACATTCACCTTGCTGAGACTCGTTGATGAGTGGAGCTTGCTTCTCTTTAGCGGAACGCCCCAGATACAGGGGCGGGGTGGATATTTATATACAGAACGTTCAGGCTTGTCCTTAGGCCGACAGCAGCCAGCTTTCTGGTCAGGGTTAGTGTTACTCCTTTTACAATGAGTTTCCCCTTTCTTAGCTCGTTCCTCCCTTAAGGGATTTTCATTTAGAATATAAATAAGCCATTTCTTTCGTTAAGTGATGGAAGCTAACCGTGCAACGTGAAGTCACGCCAAATCCCCTAACACCACAGCCAGGAATTTCGTAGCCACCAAAAACATACACCGGCCAGAAAGCTGGCACAACTTGGGCCAAGGGTAGAAAATCAGGCCCTATACTTTGACCGCCTTTGTTCAGGAAGTAACTGGATGATGCGCCAGTAAACACCTTAACATACCATGTGAAAAGCTGATTTCGATAAAAGTACCTGTGAAATAGGGCAAGTGACAAGGGTAACAATGATTCTCCTCTTCCTTTGCTCATTCCTTGCTTCAGGGCTTTAGAAAAAAGTAAGCCATTTCTTTAGTTAGTGATGAAAGCTAACCGTATGACGTAAAGTCACGCTGAGTTCGCCCTAACACCGCCGCTAGGAATTTCGTACCTGTCCAAATTTATCGACCGGCCAGAAAGTTTGCACAACTTGGGCTGAAGGTAGAGAAGCATGTCCTACTTGATTTTGATTGCCTTTGCACAGGGACTTTATATCTGCATAATACCCAAATAAGCACCTTACCATGTGAAAAACATGAAAAGAGCTGACCTGCAATGTATTTTACCAACTTCTGAGTCATTAACCTGTACAGGTGAAGCAAGCTGGAAAGTCCTTTAAACACTCCAGGCGGAAGAGTAGTCAGCTGATTTCGATATAAGTACCTGTGAACCAGGACACATCGCAAGGGTAACAGTTTCTTGGAAACAAGACCTCTTGAGCATACAGTACAACAAACTCACTGTGCGTTCACTGGAAGCAAGGAGTTTAAACTGATTCTTTTGGAAATTCTTCTCTTTTGCTTGTTTTGGAAGTATTTTCAACCAGTCTATCTTTGTATGGTCCACATTTCTGCACTTTGGCAAGCTATCCATGACATGGACGAATTTATTTTGTGCTTGGCTAAAATCTCCTATTATACACACATGACGAGGACGTGCCGAAAGGGTGAAAATTGCCTTGGAGAATACGAATGAGGGAAAGCGTGCTACCTCGAACATGATTGAGCAAAGAAGAGAATGAGACTCGAAGACTGGTGCCAACAGGAAAAATATAACTTCTTGCCGGCCGAGCAAAGCAAGATAGGCAAGATGCTGCTTCTCACCGACTGTGGTACGCATGCACTACTTTCTGGATATATTCTCGGCCACTTAGACGCTTCTTCCAGTTGCATCCAGTCAACCTGCACGTTGAGTCTCGCGGGTTTCCGCTGTGATTTTGGATTTTATGTGATAGAGTTTTTACAATTTTTGTCCCATTTATTTGGCTATTCTTTCCCATCCCTGCTACTGCTGGTCATTTAGGCCCAGGAAAGTGGAATTTTCCCGCAGTTGAAGAATGAAAGAGCAAGAAAAAGAATTTTTCGGGTGCGAGGTTACAGGTGCGACTTGCGAGGTTACGTCGTCAAGGATGGCTTTTAGGACAGCCATTTCTGATCGTTTTGTGCGCTTGCGCTGTTGAATTTGCTACATCGTAGTTTGTTTTCCTGTAGTGTGTTTTGGAAAATTGTCCACTCCGCATCCCTGTGTAGTCATCTGCATTGCCTTGTTCCAGCCTACCCAGGCCGTCACGGTCCCAACAAGGATTGACTGGTATCACCGCAACCTGACTTGAGTAACCAGGCACCGGAGTGGTTCGCCACCGCAATGGTCACTGTGTCTTCCTAACTTGCAGCCGCACAAGCAGCTCCTGACAGCCAGTGTGGCAAACAAGCATGTGGAGGCCTTGAAAATGGTTGCCGTCCGCACCCTCCGTCAAAGAGGCAGGGAAGTTGAAGTGTAGCCGGGAAAGCCCATTCAGGCCATACTAATGAACTAATTTATTTCAAAATTTCTGTAAGAGGGCTTGAGAGAAGAGGCTTCCCAGAAACAAAAAAATAAACCATGAGACCTCTTATTTCCGGGCGCTTGAAAAGGATCGATATTTCAACTTTGTTTCCAAAGATCACTAGTAGTATTCTGGAGTTCGCGGTTCGCTGTAAAGCGCAACTATTTTGCATACATTTCCATATAAGGATGTGAACGCACCTTTCCCTGAGCCGCTTTCATTCGTCTTGTTCTCCAAAGCCAAAGGCTTTCAAGGAAAGGTGTCACCAAGCAACTGCCTGTTGGTAGGCACAGGTTTGGCTAAAGCAACCAAAGGAACCTCTGCCATTCAATCTCTTTGGCTTTCGGGCAACAAAACTTGCAAACTTTGATAAAATTGGCTTGCCACTCAACGGCTCCAAGCATTATTCATGCGGCGCCTCGACACCATGGCCCCATCACTTGTGGGCGGATCTCGTGTCAGCCACTACATGCTTCGCATGTGCACCTTGAACAAAACCTGCAATCTGCTTAAGCAAGGCATAAGCTTTCTCAAATTTAACACTTCAACATACTTCGATGTTTGACCTGAATGTCAATCAGTAGTTTTTTTCTTCTTTGTCGTGGAAACACGTCAAGGATATAAGACCCAGCTCACCATGAGTTTGAAATAAGAATCTCTGGTGACAGTGCTTCATCCTCGACAGCAGAATTTTACCGTCATATGCCATTATCAACGAAGGTGAAACCATCCTTATGGTGGATGGTAAGTCTGAGATGTGACATTCAGTCTAGGAAATGTGCTGATTTCGTCACATAGACAACCATGACAACATAATCCGATCATGAAAACCCAACGACAGCACCAAAAATGCACACAAACGGCCCGGAAAATCATTTCAA
Organism: Clathrina lutea; assembly: GCA_028571005.1. Classification (NCBI taxonomy): domain Eukaryota; kingdom Metazoa; phylum Porifera; class Calcarea; order Clathrinida; family Clathrinidae; genus Clathrina; species Clathrina lutea. The sequence goes on from JAOWAR010166338.1 coordinate 7,767, forward strand.
AGAAATAATGGTTTTCAGAACACCATTTATTTCATTAAAGCAGAATGACAGGTATAAAGAAGGACTAATAAGGGCAACTTGATGATAAAACACACCCGTACAATGATGTTGAAGGGCATGTCCTCAATTAAACAAAGAAGTGTGTTCACTCCACAGATGGGACATTTCGAAGGATGGAACGTTTCATTTTAATTTTACAGCTAAATGCCTGAGCGCACACCCCGAAGACAATAATCAAATGCTGCAACCTCCACCCAGGATGAGAAGAGGAGTGTCATGCATCATCACTGAAGTTCGAGCCGACTGACATTGTTCTCAATGATCTCCATCTGCTGCTCGGCATCACAGAGTGTTTTCTATGAAACATCAATCTTCGAGTGCCATGTGATTGACAAGTGAGGTGGCCACAGGCAGGGTATAGGACTAACCGTCAAGAACCTCTGTGCTGCCAGCACATCTCTGACTGCCACATCAGCTTCAGTGTTCTCCTGGCGAGAAATCAAGATGGCAAAGAGATGAAGAAGTTTTAGAGCAAAGGCAGAACTGGTGATGTTAAAATGAAGCTGATAAAGAAACTTCCAGACAAGCTTTGAGTTGTGCTGTGTATGAAGGACTTCAGCAATTTCTCCGTTTCAATTACATCATGGACGCCATCTGAATCTGAAAAAAATCATAATGTTCACTCGGACAGGCTTCCTTACTTCCACACTTCATAATCTATTCCCTTGAAGCTTTAGCAGAATGGGGAACTCCACTACTCTTTCTTGGCCTCCCCACCCAGCACTGGCAAAACATTTCCTTTGAAAAAATCTACACAAAGAAAAAGAGATGAGAACCGATTTTAACGTTAACACGCAGTCCCTTCAAGTTACGTACCTTGAGGAAAGACTTGCATGACAAGAATTTCTTGACATGAAGGTCTGTAAGTGGCTGTTCTCCACAAGCACTGAAGAGAACTTGATAAAAATACGGTTGGAAATCCGGAATGATTTCCTCTCTCGAACAGTGTCTCAAAGCGCTGGAGACTTTAATAGGAGGCGACCGACTTCGTGGTGAATAACGAAGGGTCGACCACAGGATCGCGGAAAGATATACAATAAGAAAGAAGAAAAGGAAAAGTATCTATCAGTACACGAATCTTACTCTTGATAGACCAAAAGGCAAGGACAAACAGTCGAACCAGAATGAAAGCAGACAACAGCTATAGACAACGAAAATGTATATGCACACACATGTACCAATGCACAGACTTACGAAAGCAGGCTTGCATGAGGAATGGCTGCAACTTTCAGCTTGCTGCGAATAGAGGGTAGTCCCGCCAGACAACAAGGTGTTCAGTTTCACCCTAAAAATGTGTCGCTGCTCACTTGTGAATCTAAATCAGCCTCAGTCAAGAGGAAGACCATTGCTTAGCCTCATCCGCTGCTCTACCAGCAGGCATGTTCCTTCAAAGAATTGCTCTGAATGAACACACACCTTCATTCGACCCGCTCTCCTTCGCTGCCGAGCACCCAGGACGCTGGCTTTCCGAAGTTGCAAGTGAAACCCACGCTCTGGCCGTAGACTCTTCGAACCACCACATTCTATCGTGGAACTTGAGAAGTGGCCAAACTACTATTGCTGCGATCGATAAGCTACAATGGTAACGCACGGTCAAGGTTGCAGAGTGGCCGTGAATTGAATCATCCAGCCGCGTGCAGACGTCATTCACGCATGATGTAGTGCGGTATTTGATCTCACTCAGCCCAAAATATGGCAAAACAAGATGACTGCCGTCCAGTCACCATTCCTGGCCATGGAAGGTTTTGCAGACAGATCGGGGGTGCCCAACAACGAGGCCTGCTTCACACTTGTTCCTAAGCCATGGCATCTTCGGCCACTGTCCTGGCAACGGCTGGCTGCGTTTGAGCTAGCTGTGCCAACATCTTATTCATCACTACTCAAACCATTGTGGAGGGGGGGTGACGAGGTGCTAGTGGGTGATGGATTTGAGCAAGAAGAGTTTGGCTGCCTGCTGCTCGTTCCCGAACGACTCCAAGATCATGTCCTCACCATTTTAATGTTGGGTGGGTAAGCAGGAAACACTAAAACTAGCACAACCTTAGGCCAACCTTCTCGAAGTAACGGGCCAGGGTTTTTGTATACATATTTTCAATGTAAGGGGCGAAAACCACTTTTCGTTTTGCTCCTCTCCGCTTTTTGCCTTTTTCCTTGTCAACTCTCGCTACTTCTACCGAGTTTTCACAGGGTAAGGAACACGAAAATCAAGTTAATTTGCCGAGTCTCTGTCCTGTTCTCACCAGGAATTTTATCGCAGATTTAATTCGTGGAGTGGCCCGCTACTTCAACCAAGTTTGCCTAA
>JAOWAR010166349.1:0-10128 GCA_028571005.1 Clathrina lutea
TCTCCGTGGTTATCTCCATGGTTATCTCCGTGGTTATCTCCATGGTTATCTCCGTGGTTATCTCCATGGTTATCTCCGTGGTTATCTCCATGGTTATCTCCATGGTTATCTCCATGCAAAATTGTTTGCTTCTTTTGTCCACTGGTCTTATGAAATAAAACGTTGATTTGATTTCTTTTTGTATCTGCCCTTTCCAGCTGTTGGCCAGTCACCAGAGACAGAGGTGAAGTTGAACACTGGTAGAATGTTTTGCTTTTGAGCTGATGTGTGTGTGTGTGTGAGTTTGTGTGTATCGTGATGTGTTCAGCTGGCACCATTGCACGACAAGCATCCAATTCCATTTTATTCTCTTGTACCCTTTGCCGGAGAGCCAGTAGAAAGTGTTCCCAATGGGATGATGGCTGCTCGTACTGGTTATAGGTAGACGCTTAGTCTTGCATGGAAAAGAGAGTAGATAAACACATACACATCAGGCTCGTAACCGGCATAGTGTCAAAGTCGTCAAGAATCCACATTCAGCGAAACTCGAAGATTTGGCGTGAAACGGTTCTTGGTTTTCATCTCTGGCTTTTGAACAGCTTCCAAGCTTGTTGTGGGCCTGTGCCAACCGCAAGGCATTTTTGAGGAACATGGGTTTAAGTCTGTCATGAAAGGTGGAGCTTCTGAGTGGAAAGGGACTGACAGCCTCCTGAAAATGAGCTGGTTGTAACTGACTGACTGTGATGGAGGTGGGTGAGGTGCCACTTTTCTCTTGCTACAGAGCACTGATATGAACCTGGGCCAAGGTGGTGATAACGAAATGAACAAGTCTTCCGTGAAAGACCTCAAACTCCCTGTCACTGAACTGCGAATAAGCAAGCCTCTGTACCCCATGACAGCTGGACATCCAGCCTCAATTCTTTCCCCAGTTTTGCCCTTCTCCACAATCATGCCCCACCGTGGCATTGTCACGGGAACAACAGGCCACAACGATCCCACTGATTGTGACTTGGACAATAATCCGCAACGACCCCACTGATTGTGACGGGGACAACAGCCCGCAACGACCCCACTGATTGTGACGGGGACAACAGTCCACAATGACCGGAACAGCCTGGATAGACATCTCTTAGCTCTGCAACTCTTGGATAGCGCCAACACTTGGTGGCTCTGTTCACGGTGTGTCAGTGTACAAAGAACCGGCAGAGAGTGCACATCAGCTACCGTGGTGATGAGAACAAACCCAAAGAGAGAGAGAGAGAGAAAAGGGTTGTGAAGGGTATGGTGCAAGACGAAAGGAGAACAAACTCGGTGTAGCATCCTTCATTTTCATTTCGTTTATGTTTTTGTCTGTATTCTTTGATTGTTTGTTTATATAGGCTCAAAAGTCGATCAGCATCGCTGCACACTTGTGTCCACCTGGTGACGACAGCTTGCCGGGTTTGTGGACAAGCTCAATGGCAACTGAGCCTGACTTGCTGTCAAAGTCTGCAGGAGCGTCGCTGCTCGGCATTCTGAGCAGTCCGAATGGTGAGGAGGAAGTTGTGGGGAGTGAGGGATACGAAAGGCAAATCAGCTCTATTGGCTCTGGGCGTTGTTTGAGGGAACGTATCATTGCAGGTATGTGACGTTAAAAGCGTGCACGACTGACATTGCAGTGCACTTTGCTTTGGATGGTCTCAGATTTGTCGTATCTCAATCCACGCGGCTCCAGCGAGAGAGTGCAGTTTACCGCAACGTTAGACGGCCGAGAGGTGGCATCTGTTAGAACCAAACAGGTTGGTTTTAGAATTTCTAGCTATCTGGCTTTGTCTTTATTCCTTTTCCTTGTCAAGACTCCTTTTTTTCTTTTTGTTGCTCCCCTCCCTTTTGCCCTCGCCCTCTCTTTGTCCCAGTCTCTGTTTCTCTGTCTTCCTCTCTCTGTCTCTTTCTCCCTGTCTCTTTCTCCCCGTCTCTCCGTCTCTGTCTCTCTCTCTCTTTCCGTTTGTCTGTCTCTCTCTCTCTATCTCTCTCTCTCTTTCTCTCTTTGTCTTTCTCTCTCTCTCTCTCTCTCTCTCTCTCTCTCTCTCTCTCTGTCTCTCTCTCTGTCTCTTTACCGTCCTCTTTCCCTCTGTCTTCTTCTCTCTCTTTGTCGTCCTCTCTCTCTCTCTCTCTCTCTCTCTCTCTCTCTCTTTCTTTCTCTCTGTGTCTCTCTCTTTCTTTCTCTCTTTCTCTCTCTCTCTCTCTCTCTCTCTCTCTCTCTCTCTCTCTCTTTCGCTGTAGTTTCGTGCCTGGCCAACTCTAGTTTGAAGGGTAAGCAAGGAAGGTGTATCCCGGCTGTTGAAGAGGTTACGTGGCAGCGGCCTACCGGATTCGGCAAGACGCTTGTATCAATTTTTGCCTCTTGCATTTGACGACCTGAAGCCATCTCACTGAGGTTCGTGCGAATCGTCCGTTGAACCCGCCCGTTCCGGATGGCGGAGCCTGAGCACGTGCACGATGACGAGCCAGAGCTCTTGGCCTCAAAAGTGCGAAGCTCTCAATGCTCGTCCACATCGCGGAGAGAGACTGTCGAGTAGTGTGCCCGTATTGTGCCATGCAGACGAAGACTGGCCGATCCCCGGATTGAGTCATGCACCTATCAGCTTTTGTTGAGCATGCCTCGGCGGGTGGTCCGGAACTTGAACTTTCACGCCGCAAAGTGCTTCTAAGCGTGCGTGCACTCGAGCTCGGGTCCTGGGCTTCGCCCGCCCGAGTCAGAAAAAAAGACTACGTACACTAAGGAAGGCACTCTGGCCTGGGCACACGGGTAGACGCAACAACGTGAAAACTCCAAGCCAAAGGCTCTCCACTGAGCCTTCTTCGACTCAACAGTAAGCGGGTGCAACGGGTTCGTTTTCTCGCCATAGTACATGATCTTGATCAGCCTCCGAGTCGAGGCGCCGGAAACTTTCCGACAATTTTCCGACAGGCGTCGACGATTACGGCGGACGCGGAGAATTGGAGCTAGAGTGGGACAGCAGGAAAGCACCTTGATCGGGAGTGCCCATTTGAGCCTACCAGTCATGATCAGCGGGCGTTTATTTTAGTTCTTCCCCAGGCCCATGCCAAACGTGACGTAATTTGCCCCCTGACTCGTCACCATATCAACAAGTGGTTGGGCCTGGCCCCGTCGAGGCTGAGGACCTCTGATACTTATAATTGGTACTGACGAATCATTAGTGCACAGACCTCTTCATGACCATTCTTTGCTGCCCAGTGAAGTGGAGTCCAACCAACCTGTCGATCATGGAACAAGAAATGCCGATGAGAGAGTTTTGATACGTATATTAATTTCAGAAAAAAAAATTGCCCCCATGCGCAAGATACATCGATGGTCACCATATCAACAAGCGGTTGGGCCTGTTTCGAGGCTACCCTAACTATACCACAAGTACTGACTATAGTACTACTCGCGGCAATCCTGCGGAACTGCTAGCGCTATAGCTATCACCCGGCCAGCCGGCCCGCGTCATGCGTATCGCGCGATCTGGTTATGGCCGTCATGATCAGGCCTCATCAGGCTCGCATCCTGATCTGCATGCAAATCAAAGAAAGAAAATGGCGCGACCGCATTGTTGCATTCGAACAGTCTCAACATGCTCAACAGAGAGCAGAAAGCGAGCAGCTTGCAGCCGGCCGGCTGCAAAAACGAACTCGAAGCAGAAACTTGAAATCGTGATTGTCGGCGTCGACGCATGCAGCTTCGACGTGAGGACTAGTCTTGTTGAAGTTGCGAGGCCGAGCCGGGACTTGCCGCTAAAGCTGCCCATCCTCCGGTCGCGGCTAGTGACGTTACCCGGCCCGCGATACATGTAGCGCTGCTTGCTCTAAGCTAAGCGGAAATCGGAGGTAAGGTTAGATTCAACGCCGTTTTCGCTAGTTAATTAGCTAGTTCTCGACCTCCAACGTCAGCGGCAATGGCAATGGGTATGCAAGTCCGGGGTGATGTTCCCGCCTTGCTGGACAAAGGCAGAAGACGGCGAAGGAGGGAGCTGAGCGAAGAGCAGAAGCAGGAGGTTCGCGAGGCCTTCGAGCTCTTCGACACAGACAAAGACGCGGCCATTGATTATCATGAGTTGAAGGTGAGCAGTCAAGCGCTAGTCCAGCCCACGTCTTGAGGCTGTTACTTGCTGCGTGTAGTTCAAGGAGGGTTACTATCAACGCACAGTCAGCTTTTCATGTTGGCCGTCGCTGGATAGCTGTCACGGCTTCCCCGAGGTTCCACAGCGTGCGTGTGTACCCGTGGATCATCTGCATACGCAAGTGAACATCATGGTCGTGGCGAAGGCTGCCAATGAAGGTGGTTCTCGGCCAGTCTTTCCTGGGGCAAAATATACAGATTATAAACTGCGGCCTGAGATCCACTCGGCGTAGTTGTAAACTGAAGTGTTCATCAAGGGATCGCAGTTGTACGTACATAATGTGTACAGTAGCTGCATGCATGCATGGATAATTGATACATGATTATTTTTTTCTTATCGTCATTAGAGAGGTTCAGTCACGCGTGTTCTTTCTATACCTGGGTCCGGGTACGAGAGGCAGCCACACGCATTTTCGGATCGTGTGTGATCACGCGTATGGCCGGTCTCACAGGTTTTGGGAGAGCAGTGTGAATCCACGTGCTGATTGTGCGTAAGACCAGACGGAGTGGTTCAGGACGTGTTATCTTTTCGTGATTTTGTCGCTTTTGGTCATTTAATCCGTTACAGCTTTCGAATTTCGCACTCACTTCCGGCTTTCTCCCGCACGCGAAAAGTCCTACACGTAACCCGTGGCCGAACGCTGTGCTCCAACACGTGTGATCATGTGAGTCACACACATTCTAGATCTGGGGTCACACACGTCACACGTGGCTGAACCTTTCTATACAGACGTAGTCTACCAGCACTTCGAATAAGAAAGTGCGACAGGGTTTGACTGACTCGAAAGTTTTCTCATGTAAAGAATGGAAAATTTGGGCATTAAAGCAGCCTTTGTGAACTGAATGAGCCTGATCTACTCGGGGTGGAGACATTACAGGAGAGCATGATGCATGTAGCAGTATACGTGAACGCTGCCCGCGATGTTTCAATGTTCTTGGCAACGAATACTGTGAATGGTACTTGAGCCCTGGTTGAATGTCTGACATTTCTGGCCTTTGAGACGGGATATGCACATATGAAACGTTAAGTGCTAAACTCAAAAATATCTTCCTTGAGTTTCATCTCATCAGGGTCCCTTTCCTTGGCTGACTTGTGTGTTTGTGTTATTTGTCCATCTCCGGGATCAGGGTCCCTTTCCTTGGCTGACGTGTGTGTGTTATTTGTCGGATGTGGTGGTTGGCCATGTTACAGAGTGCAATGCGGGCGCTTGGCTTTGACGTGAAGAAGGCAGACGTGCTGAGAGTTCTTCGAGACTACGACAGAGAAGGAACGGGAAAGATCACTCAGGCCGACTTCACTGAAGTGTGTAAGGAAGAAGCAAAAAAAAAAAAAAAACCAGGAAGAATTTAGACAATCAGTTCATTCTCTAAAATTAGGCAGGATGAGATCAACGAGAAGCAAGATAATTGTAGAGGTATTGAAAGTGACTCAGTCGCAGTGGAGGAAGACGAGGATTGAGTTCAAAGGATCATCGTGGTATTAAAACCTTGTCATTCCTGGTGCTTAGAAGGCTGTCTGCATAAGGGTTTTTTTTTTTAATGATTCTCTGGTTTGCGAAGGTCTTCAAATTCTCTGCACAATGCTTGACGAACATGGTCCAACTGAACCTTGGAATTGTCAGTTAGAAAGATCAGCTAAGTGAAGTTCAAAGGTGCTTGCTGGTCTTGCATCACCTTCACAGTGACTGACTGGATGCTGGCACGAGACCCTCGTGAGGAGATGATGAAAGCATTCAAGCTGTTCGATGACGACGACACAGGAAAAGTCAGTCTCAGAAATCTCCGTCGCGTTGCGAGGGAGCTCGGCGAGAACATGAGCGATGAGGAGCTACGAGCCATGATCGACGAGTTCGACACGGATGGTGATGGGGAAAGTATGCGGAAGGCAGAGATCAATGAAGTTTTAGTAATAGTTGAGACTGCACATGTAGTATTGATGTATGTACCGGAACCCTCAAAACCACACTACCTTAATCGGGGTCTAGCTACATATGGGCTTGGTTTGTTTCGATCTTCAAGATTCTTATTGTCAAAGAAGTGCTCCCATGTTTTGCTCCTGCCATCTTTCTATTAGTAGTACAATTGAATAGATGTCAGGCTTATGCATGAAGTGCATTGCGGTAGAAGTGGTATTCAATACAGAAGAAGACAAAAAAGGCCGATTGAAATTCTCATTGAATCAACCATCTCTCTGATCTAAAAGCATAATGGCTGGGTATTGTCGATATTTGCTGTTGCTGCCTGCGTTGCTGGCAAGCATTGTGTTCATGTTTCCATTCTTTATTTGTTTGCAGTTCACATCGACGACTTCATGGCCATCATGATGGGAGACACGTAGCAGGCTATGTATTGCGGCCATCGTCACCAATCAGACTGCGAATTGTCACAATGAAAGCCCAGCGAACAAAATGGCAGGCAGTGGCTTTACAAGGTTTTTGTTCTCAAGTTATGAGACACCTATATAATTCACAAAGTGTTCCATCTCTTTTCCAGATCTGATAAAGAGTGCTTTTCACGGGATGTTTTCTATTCTCTTCCCATTTCCTGTCTCGCAACTCTCGTTCTGCTGGTCCTCTTTGAGTCTGTTGTGTTTTCTACTTTTGCTATCTTCAATTTTGGCAGTCACTCCATTTTTGGCAGTCATTCCAGCCTCCCCACCCTTTCCCCAACTGAGTCACAGTCAATCCATGCCAAACTTGATTCGTCATGGTTTTTGATAACTTGAGACAACAGTGTAGATGTTGGTGTTTTGGAGGCAAGTATGTGGAGCAATCAACTGGTTCTGGTGGGGAATGTTTTTCTTATGGAGACAACGTGACTTTGGGGTTAGAACTGAAAGAATTCTACCTTCACTTTATCTTGGCCGAACAGGGTCAGGTATGGGTTGTAGAGTACCATGTAAAGAATTTTGAGGAAAAGGGCACTTTCTGTTGGGCGGGATCCATGTATGAGTGTGCCCCTCTATCATTTGTGTGAGCTGTGCCTAACATGCTTGCTGGATTTAAATACCCTTACTGCATTGTGTGCTCTGTTGGTTGCCAGTTTACGCTGTCTTGTACTTGGTGAACATGGCATAGATGATTCGCATCGTCGACTTGAGATCACCATGAGCTATGTCATCAGGCACACCTCTTGGTTCCATGCCATCCTCAACCATAAGACGGAAGACTGTTCCCACGTTTCTAACCTTCTGCGTGTGGTCAAGCTTATGACCGACTGGTCTAGAACAGTACTCCCTCAGCGGGACGAAGTACCCGCCCAGAACAGCTAGGAGGTGAATGAACAGAATGCCATCCTCAAAGTGGCAGGCAATGTCGTCCACCGGCTGATGCCAGGACGTCTTGGCAAGGTGTTTGTTGACGAAGCTGAGCAAGGATGCCTTGACCGCCTCCACTTTCTCGGGCACCTGATCGAAGAGCTTGTCGAAGGCGTCCTTCCCTCGACCGGACGAGCCGCTTTGAGAGGAGTGCCGCTCGTCTCCTGTTATGCGCTCGTATCGAGTGTTCTGCTGCATGCGGTTCTGAAGCTGCTCGACGGAGACCACCTCGATAATGACGTTGGGCAGCGCCTGCTTGCAGTTGAAATACCGAGCCAAGGCCACGAGCAGGTGGAGCGTAGCCACTACATCTCTGTTGTAGACGCGCTTGGCCGTCCATTTCGGCTGACTGCCGTCCTCAGAGCTCGACGACGAGCGCCGAATCCCCAGCAATCGGTCGATCCACTCCACGGCTTGGGCTAACTGCATACGGTCTCGTTGTCTGGGTTTCGGCTCCTGGGCAAATGAATCCTGCCTTCCCAGGACAAGGCGAAGGGGCGGCCGCTCCTCGCCGGTTTTTATCTCCAAAAACTCGATGAGAACTTGTCCGTCGTGAAGGTCTTCGAAAAGATCCCGTACGAGAATGCGCCTCGTGGCCAGGGTGTCGTTCAGCCAATCTCGCAACACATCAATTAGCTTCACCACGTCGCCTCGCTTCAGCGTTCCTGGTGCCAGCTTGTCAGCGGTTCCGCGGTCCAAGTCCACTCTCTCCTCGCCGCCCAAGCTCCGGCGCTCCACGGTGCTGCTAAAGGTTGCTTGGGCTTCCTCCAGGCCCCGAACTTCGGCTTCGTCCGCCAGCTGACCGGCGAAGAGACGTCCGCGTATTTTATGCAGGGTGCCATCCGTCGTATCGCCTGCAGCAGGAGGCTGGAGCGCTTGGCCGTAACCTTGGCCCTTTTGCTTCGTATAAAAAGCCATCACCGTCAACGGCTATCAGTAGAAAGAGAAGAAGTCTTCTCAACAAGAAGATATATCAGCTTACAAAAGCCTCGGAAAAAGGAGATACGGAATCCCGACCTGCGCGGCAAAGCGCCAAGCCAGACGAGAGTCGCGGTCGCAACTGCCAGACCAATCCGCCGGTTCAAAGAAACCGGCTTCAAGGCTAGCTATGCTCCTCTCGCCTGACACCAGGGACGGGTCCGAGAAAGCAGAAGAGTAGAGATGGATAAGAAAGACAAGCAGAGAAGGAGGCAGCAGCATCGGCAGTCACAGCTGGTGCGCCTAAGGCAGTGTCAGCAGCTGCAAGCTTGGAAAAGATTTCCAAGCACGACCAACCGCTGGTGCCGCGGATACGTTTTGTCGCCATCAAATATCAAAGCCTTCAAGGCGTTCAAAGCCCTCGTCGGCTATGATCATGGCCTGGACCAACCGTGTATCCAGCCGGTCATGCATAATTATACAAGATGACTTATCAGTCGGACTAACCAGAAGCATGCAGCACGCAGAGAGCCCACAAATTCCCCTGCCCTAGACCATAGGACCTATAAAACAGTTCAAGGGCAATTATTTTCTGCTCATTTTCCTTCTATAACAATAAACTCGGAATGCGGCGAGCCTTTGCGTTATCGCCGTACCGTTGCCTGTGACAACCTATCGATGGTTGCGGCTGGTAACCTATCGATGGTAGCCTCGAACCAGGCCCAACCGCTTGTTAATAATTATGGTGACGGACGAGGGGGCCGGCCAGCGCGCGCTAGCAATATATATAAATAGGGTGTTCCCACTCGGAATCCCAGTGCCATGACAGTGCCTCCTGGGAGCATGTGATGTCGACTGCTGCTGAAAACTCCGATTTTTAGCGAGACACTGCTCAGCATCAGAGGCGCGGACACAGGCAAGACGGTTACCGATGGAAAGCTGGCTTCCCAGCCTTTCGAGCGATTGCCGCGGCCAGTCAGCACTGTTCGAATCTCGGAGGGCCTTCTGTCGGACTTCTCGCAGTTCTTTTTCAGGCTTGAAGATCGGACTTTCTCATTTTCCTGGTCTCCAGAACCTTTCTTCTCTCTCCAAGAAGCTCCAAGATGAGTTGCAACGTTTCGACAGAGCTCCCTCTGACGTCATCAGGCAACCTATGCTGGAGAGAGAAGAAAGGTTTTAGAAGATAATTTAGCGAGAAAACTGATCCGTACAAATTAATACTCTCCTTAAAAAGAGAGAAAAAAACTCACTGGTTAAATACGTCAATGAAACTGAAAATCTCCGAAAATCTCTGGGAAGAACTGAATTGAACCATCAAACATTTTTCTTTTCTGCATTCCCGATAGGCACAGACCGGATTCGAAGCCGGTGGATTGGTCTGAGCAATTGACACCGGGATTTCCGTTAAGGCAGGATTCAGACTACTTGAAAAACTGCTTATAAACGAACCGCTTATAAGTTGCTTTTAAAGCAGGTGTGTTCACACTGGGTTTTCGCATGCACCGGCAGCCTCGCTAGCCGGTACATCTCTACGACATCACCTTGGTGATGGCAGCGTCCATCGCCATACGTACTACCCGCCCGGACACCGCCGATCGTCAGTGTATTTTTTTTGTCTTTCTCGATCGGATCGTCTTGCTCTGGCATCTGCAGTTCTGCTCTTTCGTTGGCGATGATGTGAATCAGTGGCTTCCGCCATGCGAATGTCGACGCAGACTTGAGCCGACAATTGCTCTGTTGCAGTCGATGGTCG
>JAOWAR010166371.1:0-10127 GCA_028571005.1 Clathrina lutea
GCAGCTCTATCTCTCCAGTTTATTTGACACACACACACACACACACACACACACACACACACACACACACACACACAATATGCATGCACGCAAACCCACCACACAAAATAGACCTTCTACTTTTTTGTGTTTTTGGATTTAACTGACGTCTGGTTAAAAGTGTCCTTTTGGGGGGCTTTGTGTTCTTTGCAGGAAGTTGCTCGCAACTCTGGCATCGGCCTTGGCAGTGAAGTCAAAGTGCATGGCTCTGGCATAGGAAAGTATATTGCAGCACCTACCAAGCGATCGTTGCCATCATCGCCACTGACAAAGGAAGAAACTAGACGGAAAGTCCAAAAGTCAGGATTTAGTGACTTTAGCTCATGGTAGCTAGCTTTATCATAGAAACTTCCATCACACAGAAACATGACCATCACATGAACACCAGTGCAGATACAATCTTAGCAGTGCCTCACAAACCCTTTGTAGATGACTGGACTTAACTAAATGAAAATAGCCACCTTGTATACACACCCACCATTTGTAGCTAGAAGTATCATCTCCTTTCTCCAGGTGCATTTCAATCCACGTTTTTTTCTCTTCTCTTGAAGGGCATCAAGTTGGAAGCCATCATTATTGAGAGTTTGGGGTGCGTGCTGCCAGGTGTGTGTGTGTGTGTGTCTGTGTCTGTGTGTGCGTGGGACGGGAGTGGGGGATGCGCTGTCGATTCTAAGCGCCATGCATCTCTCCAACCTACAATACACGCCACTTTTTCCTGCTTTAGATACGGCATAAAGGGCCTCATTTCTTCTCTACACTTGGGCTACCGTCGAGTCGAAAGAGCTTGAACAAATTCTTCATCCTCTGCCCCCCCCCCCCCCCAGAAAAAAACTCCGCCACAGACCATTCCCCTTCCCATCTCGATTGATCTTTGGCCCGATCCCATATCATATTTGATGCGCACTCGATGAGACAGAGAAAGAGAGGGAGTAAATCGAACAACGTTTCGCCCAATCCGGGCTTCATCTGGTCCTGATAAGAGTGTGTGTGCGTGCATGGCATTATATAGATTAGGAAGAGGGAGAGGTGTGAGACAGAAGGTGAGAAGTGTGAGGAGGGTGGCACTAAGGGGTAAGAGGAAGCATGTAGGGAGGTGACGGGAGTGTGGTTAGGCTGTGCATGGAGGCAAATCACATAGGGGAAGTGCATGGGTAGAGGGGCTAAAGGAGCAAAATATCCAAACCATTGTCCCTATGGATAAGATGTCCAGTTGGCTGGAGGTGGGCGATCCAGTTTATTTCCAGGGCACGTCTTTGTAGGATGTTGGGGGATGCTGCTTGGAGGATGGAGACTCGCATCTGATGCGATGGTCTGTCACTGAAATGTCCTGCAACCGGAGTACAAAGAAAGCCAGAGAGAGAAAAACAGGGTTTGAAGAAAATTGATGAAGTGAAACTGGAAATACCCAGGACAAAATTTAACCTTCAAGCATTTTTCTATTTGTCATTCCCAATTAGGACAGACAACATTTGTACCAGAACTAACCGGTACCTAGACAAATGGAAATCTCACTGTCAAATGCTCAGCCCCATCCACCGGCTCGAAAGGGTCGCCTTCTTTGGGGGCTTGGGTCGTTCCATACGAAACGGTCAAGCTTCATTAAAATTTCCATTTTTTGCAAGTTAAACTGACTGTTCATTGCTTTGTGATTGCAAGACTGAATTGAGCGCTTTGTGGATGCACCACTCAGTTGTCTTGTGGTTGGTTCGTACATTTACTGCCATAGCCAAGAAGGGTTGTGGCATTCATTTTAAGAATTGTTTTTGCCATTTTTACTGGACTTCTTCACTTCATTTCTTGGGATTCCTTCAGGGCTGTGGTGGCCCAACACCTGCACCCAGACCTTCGCAACCTCATGGATCGATTGAAAGTGCTTTTCATGCCGGTCTAGGCTTATCATAGGCAACCTTCACCTTGAAATGGACAGAGATCTTCAATGTCCTCAATTAACCATCGCACTTTCCAATTTGAATTTTTTCATTGTCCAAGAAAAATCCTAGAATTTTGTAAAAATTTGTCAGGTAGAAGATCGAAGGCCTTTGAAGAAGTAGGTGATGCTATGCAGATACACTTCTGCTGACGGTTAATTGCGAAATCACTTAGTATAAAAGAATCAAAAAGAAGTTGGGCTTTTATTGACAGTTATCTGAGATATCACTTATTGTATAAAAAGCAGACATTCACTTCTATTTACAGATAACTAAGATGCCGCTTAGTTCCAATATTCAAAGTGGAGTTGCACTTCTACTGACAGTTAACTGAGATGTCACTTAGCATGCAAACGTCAAAGTGGAGGTACACTTCTACTCGCTGTTAACTGGTATGTCACTTAGTATCCAAGAATCAAAGTTGGACGTAGAGTTTGGCTGACAGTTGACTGAGATGTCACTTAGTTTACAAGGATCAAAATGGAGTAACATTTCTACTGACCATTACCGGAGACGTCACTTAGTATAGGTTCCGTTGTTACTGAGAGTTAACTGAAATGTTACTTAGTTTACAAGAATCAAAATGTAGTTATGTTTCTATTGACAAGTGAAACGGAGACTCTCCAGGACGAAAACGAACCGTCAAGCATTTTTCTCATTCCCGATTAGGACAGAGCGGATTCAAACCTGTGACAAAACAGTTCCGGCCGAACGGAAATCTTGGTGTCAATTCTCAGCCCATTCCAACAGCTCTGAAAAGGCGTTTTCATGGCGAGTTTCGGTCTTTCCATACGAAACAGTAGAGCCTCGGTTCTGGGATGCACCATGATGTGGCTCGCATCTTGGAACCTGAATGTGGTACTGACCTGATCTGGAAAACTTTGATCCAAAATTGAGAAGGAGAGAAAGAAGGACAGAGGAAAACCCAGGATTTCGAAAAGAAACAACCAAATGAAACTGGAATTCTCCAGGAGTAAATTGAACCAACAAACCGTTTTTTTTCTTCTCATTCCCAACTGGGACAGACGAAGAGATGGCATTTAGTACAGAAGATTGAAAGTGGAGTTACACTTCTTCTGAAAGTTAGTAGAGCTGTCACTTACTGTAGAGGAATGAATGTGGAGTTACACTTCTTCTGGCAAGTGCAAGTGACATAAGTGAGAAGGGGAGGGTTCATTCATATTACTTTTGGGGTTTACTGCAGCCCTAACTAAAAGTTAACTGACATTTCGAAATTTCTCTTAGTATATAAGAATCAAAAAGGATCTACACTTCTCATGACAGCTGGGGTGTCACTTAATGTACAAGCATCAAAGAGGAGTTACACTTCTACTGACAGTTAACTGAGATGGCATTTAGACAGAAGAATCAGAGTGGAGTTACACTTCTTCTGAAAGTTAGTACAGGTGTCACTTACTGTAGAGGAATGAATGTGGAGTTACACTTCTTCTGGCAAGTGCAAGTGACATAATCCGGGAAGAATCTTGAACCATAAACATGTGTCCTTTTCGCACTCCCATGCAATAAGCACAGACCAGATTCGTACCTGCGGCAAAATGGCGCATACTTCTGTCATGTGCCAGGATATGGATCGCATTTTGAAACATACAGAGCGAAATGACCAGATTAGGAAGAAATTGATGAAAATTAAGGAGAGAAGGAAAGCCAGAGGGAGAGAGAAACCCAGGATTTCAAACTGAAACGATCAAGTAAAACGGACATTCACCGGGTAGAAGTTGAACCATCAAGCATTTTTTCACATTAACAACTTGCACAGACCTGATTCAAACCAGCGAGTGGCGAGCTTTGGTCTTCCCATACGACACGGTCCAACCTCGGTTCTGTGATGTCGGAGCCTACGGATTATAATGACCTGATTTGGAAGAATTTGATCAAATCAAGAAAGAGAGAACAAAAAACATTGAGAAACCTAGGATTTCAAACTGACACGATCATGTGAAACTGAAATTCTCCGGAAAGAAAGTGAACCACCAAACGTTTTCCTTTGGTATTCCCAATAGGCACAGACCAGATTTGAATCTACGATGAAACGGCAGTCGAGCGGAAATCTCAGTGTCGATTGATCAGCCCAATTCATTGGTTCTAACAAGTCGGTTCCACCGCGATCTTTGCCCTTTCGATACGGCACGGTCGGAATTCGTTGAATTTCTACATTTTGCAAGATAAACTGACTCTTCATTGCTTTGTGATTGTGAGACTGAATTGAGCGCTTTGTGGATGCATCACTTAGTTGTCTCGTCATGGGTTCATACAGTTACTGCCATAGCCAAGAAGGGTTGTGGAGTTCATTTTAGAAATTGTTTTTTTTTCCCTTTGAACCGGACATCTTGACTTAATTGTCTCCCTGTTCAATGAAAGGATTTTTTCTCTCTTCCTTTCCCTTGCTCTTTATCACCTCCTCTTCTGCCACTCTCTCCCTCTTTCTCTCTCGCCTTATCTGCTTTCTATAATGCCAAACTGCTTGTTGTTTTTGTTGTTTTTGTTGTTGTTTTTGTACAGGATCCACAAAGAATGACTGGACGCCAAGGCCCAGATGGAAAGGGTGTTTCTGGTGTGAGTATAAAGGATGTGTTGTGAGTTGTGTTAACTTTTCCTATTCTGTTTTTCGATATGGCACGGTCGGACCTCGTTAGAATTTCTACATTTTGCAAGATAAACTGACTCTTCATTTGCTTTGTGATTGCGAGACTGAATTGAGCGCTTTGTGGATGCATCACTTAGTTGTCTCGTTGTGGGTTCATACCGTTACTGCCATAGCCAAGAAGGGTTGTAGAGTTCATTTTAAGACTTTTTTGCCATTTTAACCGGACATCTTGACTTTTTTCTTGTGATTGCTTCAGAACCGAATTGGCCCACCAGGTGGACGCAAATCTCAGAGACCTCAACATGGTGAACGAATTGTAAGTTCTTTTTATACCAGACGTGTCAAAGGGCAACCTCCACCTGGAAGTGGACATTGTTCTGCAGTGTTCTCGATCAGCCATCACAATTGCCAATTTGAAGTTTTCCATTGTCCATGAAAATTCCCAGAATTTTAGAAAAGTTTGTCAGGAACAAAGTTGAAGTCTTGAAAGAAATAGGTGATGGTATGCAGAATGTGTATCTTTTATACTTCATGATCATAAATCTCAGCTCTTATCAAAATAGAATTTGAAGATATTAACTTGATTGTCTCCATGTTTAATGTGAGGATCTTTCCTTTTCTCTTCCTCTCCCTTACTCTTTATCTCCCGTTCTCTGTCACTCTATCCCTTTTTCTCTCTCACCTTATCTGCTTTCTATAATGCCAAACTGCTTGTTGTTGCTGTTGTTGCTGCTGTTGTTGTTGTTGTTGTTGTTGTTGTTGTTGTTTTCGTACAGGATACTCGGAGAATGACTGGACCCCAAGGCCCAGATGGAAGGGATGATGCTGTTGTGAGTTTAGAGGACGTGTTGAATGACTTTGTGAGGTGTGTTAACTTTTCCTATTTTCTGTTTTTTTGTACTTTTGTGTGTTTGGGGGTCAAAAATTTCTGTAATCACCTGATTTGGAAGAAACCGATGAAAATCAAGAAAGACATGGAGAGACACCTGGAATTTCAAACTGAAACGATCAGGTGAAACTGAAATTCTCCGGGAAGAAAGTGAACCATCATTTTTTTTTCTTTTTAGCATTCCCAATTAGCACAGACTGGGTTCGAACCTACGACGAAACTTCACCTAGCCGAACGGAAATCTCACTGTCAATTACCAAGCCCAATCCATTTGCCCTGACAAGTCGATTCCATCATGCTCGCACTTTGGCCTTTCGATATGACACGGTCGTACCTCGTTAGAATTTCTACATGTTGCAAGATAAACTGACTCTTCATTGCTTTGTGATTGCGAGACTGAATTGAGCGCTTTGTGGATGCATCACTTAGTTGTCTCGTCGTGGGTTCATACAGTTACTGCCATACCCAAGAAGGGATGTGGAGTTCATTTCAAGAATTGTTTTTTTTTCCATTTGAACCGGACGTCTTGACTTTTTTTCTTGTGATTGCTTCAGGGCCGAGTTGGCCCACCAGGTGGACGCAAACCTCGGGGACCTCGTGGACCGGTTGTAAGTGCTTTTTATACCAGTCTAGGCTTGTCATAGGGCAACCTCCACCCGGAAACGGACATTGGTCTGTAGTGTTCTCGATCAGCCATCCCAATCGCTAAATTGAAGTTTTCCATTGTCTGTGAAAATTTCCAGACTTTTAGAAATGTTTGTCAAGAAGAAGGTTGAAAGTATTGTTTGGAATGATCGCAGCATCCTTGGGAAAGGCGTTTTTAAAAACGGACAGTGCTTTTGTTGCTGTTTCCTAATCTTTCTTTCGTTTAAGAACTATTCTCAATTATCCAACCCTCTGTTTTTGTTCCTCCATTGCGGTAGCCACTCACCTACATGTATCTACCTGTCTCCGTCCTTCCCTTCCTCTCGCGTCCACTTCCATCCCCAAACTCCTTACTTGGTCATGGCTTCCCTTCTGTTCTCATTGGCCCTATCACTGTCTATCCCCTGTAATACACAAACACCTACAAAAGACAATAATATATAGTCTCAGTCCCCTAAACACCACTGGATAATTTTAGCGTTCAGAAATTACAGAGAGAGTGGGTTAGTCGAATGCTTGATATTTTGATCCAGCTCTTGGACGTTACGTCAAAAGTGCTGTGATTTATCACGATCTAATCACAGGTGTGTTTCATTGACTAGAAAATTCTAAAATTCCGTTGTCCAAACTAGCCTATGTTTCTCTTCATGTACAAAGTTTTGTCTCCTTCTGTTTAATAGCGTCTGGCGTGACCAGCTGGCGAAGACGGCGATCCGGGACCAGCAGTGCGTGCAGACCAAACGGAACCTCGAGACCTTTCTTCGCTGGTTTTCTCGTGTTTCACTCTTGGGGATAGAGATGTGCTTGCTGATCTAGCTCTAGATAGAAGCAGATGCCTTTTTTTGGGAGGGGGGGACGAGGTTGAGAATATCTTTTTCACTTTTTTTTTAACGTTCCCTTCTTGAATGGGGGGATTAATTTGAATGTGCAGACTGTGGCCGTGTCATGATGCTTACGGACAACCTAATAACTTCATTGACCATTGTTTTTTGTCCGCCTGTTTTATGTTCAGCTGACACTAAGCTTCACGCCTTAACGCCAGTTGAGCAGCTTTGAGGTATTCCTCTTGTTCATGCTTTAGTTGAAATAAAAGTCCTTTTACGCTTCTTTGCATGGTGTGAGAAGATGGCCTCCGCCTGTTTCAAACAGCCGGATGAGTTGAATATACATGCTAGCAACAAGGCTGCAGAGTAGGGACATATTGAACAACAGTGTGGCAGAGCCCTCAACAAAATTGACGCCAGCCGTTCATGTAACCCAAGTCTCCTACGGACTCGTAAAGATGACACACAGATGACCGTCGACCGAGAACTGCTGTCTTATTCGTAAAAATGTTCAATTTACGCACAGCTCGCAATGTGTATAATACGCCAAGAAGGCAAGACACCACACCGCCGGATTGATAGGTACAACGTAGGAACAGATCAAAACTGTCAGAAATTAGGAGGAAAGAACTACCACTACCGGCAAACTCTCCCACCGAACAAAGGACAAAGCTTGCTTTGTCAAAAATTAAAAAGAAACAGCGGAATTAATTAAAAGAAAAATGACGAGAAAATAGCACAAACACCACACTCTCCCACCGAACAAAGGACAAAGTTAGCTTTCACAGAAAGCATTAGACATTTACTCACTCTCTTGCCTGACCTGATGAAGCCCCATGGCGAAACGTCGTTAATTCTACTGCCTTCTGATTCTTCTGCTTCTTCAAATTATTTCATAGAAAGAAAAATACATAACATCATGTTCTCATAAATCAACTGCAAGATAACTCATCAACGTTGGTGTTCTTGTAGCCTGTGACAAATCGTGAAAGGAAAGGGTTGCAGCGCCAACGCCCATCTTGCAACTCTCGCATTGTGAATGTGCTGCTGCATCCACTGGAGAGGAGTGTAGTCTGTCTCCACGTCAAATTCGTGACCAAGAAGATAGGGTGAAAACTTCTAAATCACCCACTTCATCACCAAACACTCTAGCTAAATGGTGGCCCATTTGTGCTCCGCCTGATGAAGCTTACAGCTGGTGTAAGTGAATGGGTGCTCCTTTCCATCATTGCCAACTTGACTCAATACTGTGCCAATCGCGTTCTTCTAGGTCTTTTTTCGGCTTGATTGTTAATCCAGCCTGTCTTAAAGACAGAAACAACTTCCGTATATCACGTAAGTCACTGGCAAAATCAGGACTTGCCAGCGACTTACGTGATGTGCGGAAGTTGCTTCTTTCTTTCTTTAAGACAGGCTGGTTTAACCATCAACCCGAAAAAGGCCCAGCTCGCTATGTATCACACGAAAAATTCTTGGCCATGTCACTGGCCAGGGCAAAGTTCAACCAGATCCGGACAAAATTTCAGCAGTTATGAAAAAGCCCTTGGACAAAGAATGCTGTTTGGTCCTTTCTTGGATTGGTTGGCTACCACAGGAAGTTCATCCTGGACTTCGCGGGACAAACAGGTATTTTGCCCGACTTGCTAAGAAAGACGAGGCCAGACACAATCGTTTGGAACAAAGAATGCGCTGCCTCTTTTCATTGCTGAAAACAGTTGTTCTGTTCTCCTCCACTTTTGAGCTCTCCTGATTTCCAGAAAAAGTTTGCCATCTAAACTGACGCTTCGAAGAATGGGATTGGCGCAGTGTTGAGTTAAGTTGACAACAATTGAAAGGAGCACCCGGTCGCTTATGCCAGCTGCAAGCTTCATCAGGCGGAGCGCAATTACGCCACCCAGGTAGAGTTTTTGGCGATTAACTGGGTGTTTGAGAAGTCTTTACGCTATCTTTTTGGATGCGACTTTGATGTGGAGACAGACTCTACTTCTCTTCAGTGGATACAGCAGCACGTTCACAACGCAAGAGTTGCAAGACGCAAGAGTTGCAAGATGGGCTTTGGCGCTGCAGCCCTTTTCTTTCACTCTTCGTCACAGGCCCGGCGACAAGAACATCAATTTCGATGAGTCATCTTGCTGTTAGTTGATGAGAACATGATGTTAAGTATTTTTCTTTTTCTGAAAGCTAGCTTTGTCCTTTGCTCGGTGGGAGAGTGTGGTGTTTCTGCTATTCCTGTAAGATTCGGTGCAAGTTTTACCGACCAAAGATGCTTCTCTTCCCCAAAAGTCTCCATTGTCAACTCAAACATGCATATGGTGATAGAAGATTCGATATCGTCGCCCTCTGACAATCATGACATTTGCACATGCGTTCCCTCATTCTTGCTAGTATCTTGGATAAGCCTCATGATATTAGCCATCTGTAATCCGTGCTCTTTTCTCTCCCTCTGTCTTTCTCGCCGATCCGCTTTACTCCTCTGAACCAAAGTTTGACCGAACTTACCCATTTCACTAGTTACAGCTGGACGACTCCTTATCAACTCAGGTGTTGACCAATATCGCCATTCTAAACCACTTTCGTTCTCCATTGTATAACTGGTACCTGTTGCTTTCCCAGACCGTAACAACATTTAATTTCAAAAGAACCCTCTCACCGTTATCGTTTTCGTGTCCAATCCACTCTGGACTCCATGATGATCATTTCACGCCGGATCCACAGCTGCTCCAGCTTGCTGGCGATACCTAACCGTGTACCCCGTCGGGAGAAAACCTTCTAATGTCCGCGGTCATAAGAATAAAATCTCAAAACCGAACTGACTGGCTCCGTGGTTCGACTTGCAGGCGCGTAACCCGGGGGAGGGGGTGCGGTGGGTGCGATTGCACCCTCCCCTCCCCCCCCCCGCGCGCGAAGCCGAATGGGTCCGCATTTTTCCCTTCTTTTTTTCTTTTTTTTTTCGTCCGTCTGTAGTCCGTCCAGCGGAAAGGTCGGCAAGGCGATCTGCCGTCGTACATTACTCAGGTGACAAAAATTCAATGGCCCTTATGCATCATTGGCGGCCATGTTGGTCACTTGCGTCCGCCATATTGTTTGCGTTATCAACGGTGGTTACTACGGACGCGATTACTTCTCGCCACTTTCAAGTTGCCTGGAACTTCGTTGAGTCCAGTCGTCACTCTTGCTTTTTCTCACGATTGTACGCC
>JAOWAR010166382.1:0-10126 GCA_028571005.1 Clathrina lutea
TTCTCTGTCCTGCATTGCTTCTCGCCCTCTCTCTCTTCCCCTCCCCCTCACTCGCTCTCCCTCTCTCTCTGTCTCTCTCACTCTCTCCCTCTTTCTCGCCCCCCCCCCCACCCCCCCATTCTCCAGTTAAGATGCTCCACAACATTATGAATGTCCTCTCAATCTTCACCTGATCTGTGGGCATTGCTGGAAGCAGTTTGGGTACACTGACCTTGAGCAGTTCTTCCAGTTTATTGCTTTGCTGGCAATGCTCTTAAAGCACATTGCTTACTACTTGATCTGCAGCAAAGTTAACTTTGTTACAAACAAGAAACTCAGGGACTGAGGTTGAATTCATGAATGGATTTAAGGAAAGAATTCCTGACTTTAACGGATCTTAGTGGATTGCAGTAAAGCACACAACGAATAACACAGGCGGTATTGGTATAAGACATTGTTGTATATTATGTACTCACCTTAATCTCAAGGTACCGCTTCTTTTCTCTTCTCCACATTCTCGCTTTGTCTCCATCATTCACTCTCTCTCTCTCTCTCTCTCTCTCTCTTTCTCGCACTCTAGATCTCTTTGTCTACCTATAGCTATCTATCTGCCCTGCTCTCCATACACCTCGCTCATTTAATCCGTACTTTTGTTCCCCACTCTCTATCTATCTCTCTATTTATCTCCCATCTCTAATCAGCATCCCAAGAAGATATATCAACTCTTTCAATTGCTTGTGCTTGTTTCCTGAAAGACACGGACAGTGACGACGATGATGCTCATGACTATGAGGATTTGGTGGAAAGGGTAATGCAATGCTCTAGATAGTTCTTGCTGGGAATTCATGTTAGAGTCAAGTCCAGTCTCTATCTAATGCAACGTTGTGAGGAACACTATGGCTTTAGCTGAATTACATGGCAACGTTGTCAGGAGCACTATGGCTTTAGCTGTGTTGCATGACTAATATAAGCAGAAGTTAGTGCGCATCTAGCATCATTGCAGAGAGGGTGGCCGGGATGTGACAGGAGCACCTCATGAAGGTGTTTTCCCTAGGAGGTGTTTTGAAGGTTCACCTCAGTTACGAAACTTGAGGTGTTTTCTTGATCTTGGGGCCCCCCAAAGAAGTGACCAGAAAGTAGACCAGTTAGGAGAAAGACGTGTTTTTTTTTCTCAATTGAGAGGTGATAGAGAGAAAAAGAAAGAAAAACAGGTCATCAGAAAGCAAAGCAGTGAGGAAAGAGTGTTTTCCTGAAGTAAGTGCCAATCGCATAAAAAAGCCAAAAAAGGTCACTGAAACGATCAGTTAGGAGGAAGTGTTTTCCCAACTTTGCTGCCAGTCAGGAAAATGAGGTGTTTTCCCAACTTTACTGCCCGTTAGGAAAAGAAAACATCCTTTTTGTATGTTGTATCCCCATGAACTGCTCTTGATGTGAACAAGTCTCTGACAAATCCAGTACGAGTTGTTGACAGGCCGTTCTTAGATATCAATCAAGAAAGAGTCTTGGCCCAAGCAGTCCTACTTGTGGACAGAGGACTTTGAGCAGAGTGCCGGAGGTACAAGGCCTAACACAGCAAGACTGTATGCCTCTGTTGGTCCCATGCACAAACCCTTTTCCTTTGTTGTGGAACCACCAACGCAGATTGCTTAACACAGCGAGAGTATATGCCTCCATTCGTTTCATGCACAAACCCTTCTCCTTTCTTGTGGAACCGCCAATGCAGACTTTACCAGTTTGTTTGAAAGAAACGTATGAACAGTAATTCTTGAATCTAGCAAATCAGGCATTAGTTCAAAAAGGCCAAGAATCATATATAGAATTATGGTATAATTTTCCAAGTACATAAATCTGACATCCTGAACTTTCATTTGTTAGTGCTATTAGTTTTATTTTATGTGATCTCTTTTTAGGCTAATGGAAGGAGATAGTGCAGTGTGCATTACTCACAACTTTCTCTTCTTGGGTTTTCTCTACTTGGCAAGAATTTCATGCCAAGTTAAAAGCAAGTTTAATGGATGAGCACTGTCATTCATATGTCTGTCTTCTTCTTTATTGTCACAGCCTACAGCATCAGGGGCGGCAGCAGCTGACTTCATTCCCAACGGTACATCTGTGACGCTGACCAATGATATCATGTCCCAGGTATGGGAGGTTTGCCACCCCATCTAGCCATGAAGTTCAGGCTGACACTGTTTGAGGCTATTCTTGGCATTGATCACAATAATAATGGTGTTCAGGGATGGCCATTCTTTTGTTGAATGCACTACCTCATTGCTGGTGCTCTTTTTTCTCAATATTCAGGGCGCTATCCTTGTTAAAGGCATGCGATTGAAGATCGTGGAACATGATAAGGTTGGTACACAATACCCGGCCTTCGTGTCAACCTTCTTCACCCAAACATTTGCTGAAGTGCATATGTAACTATACAATCATGCCTGAAGGTGGTGGCATGATCGTTAAATTATGGCAGCTGAGGTTAGGGTCTGAAGGTGCTATCCGAAGCCATCATGATTTCCATGATCATGCCAGCTGCCTGAAGGTATGATTCGAGTTCATATGGACCCAATTTGAAACAAAAAAAGAGGGAAAGAAACAAGTGACGCAAAGAAAGAGAAACAGCTGGTCCCATGAACAGCTGCAAATTGCAAAGTCCTCTTCTTGGCTGGAACAGGAGTCCGGCTGATCTCAGCTTGGCTGGAACAGGAGTCCGGCCAAGCTTACTTGGCCTAATCATGAAATAATTGGCAACACGTGACCATCGATCAATCAGCCAATCAAAGACCTGATTGCCATAGAAACAAAAAGGGATCCACATGAACCTGTGATCAGAGCGATACCTGTAGAAAGTTCTCACACGGCCAATACAATAGTGTGGTACTTACTAATCTCATCATGCTTGTACTTGATGTTAGCGATCACTTCAAGGTATTGCTCTTAGTCAGTAATGAAAGCTTTGCAGTTAGCATTTTTTTTGTTCTTGACATTTCTTTCCCTATCTTATTTTTTTTTATGGTCAACCTTCCTTTTAAAAAAACGGTATGTTGGATCCCTATACTGTCCGCCAAACAACGTACAAACTGCTTGATGGAACATGAGATCATTATCCTTGAGTGTGCTCTTCTCCGGCTCTCTCTCTCTCTCACTCTCTTTCTCTAGCTCTCTCTCTCTCTCTCTCTCTCTCTCTCTCTCTCTCTCTCCGCCTCCCCTCTCTCTCTACCACCTCTGAGTATGGAAGTATGAAGGAACTGGTGGTGAAAGAAGAACTGCATTGTTCATTGCAGCTTTGTTTTTCTTGTGCAGCTATCGTTAAAACATTCTTGCAGTGTCTAATGACAGTAGACCATGCTTGCACGCATTTACAGGCCATGCCCGTGTCCTGAGTCCTTCTTTGTATAAAGCACTCTTTTGCTGTGCTTGAAGTTGGGTCTTGTTTGCACTGTGTATTAGAGCAGCAAGGTGTACATTGGGGAAACCACAGGTGGAGAAGTTGTCATGGTACCGTTGAATGCAGTCGAGTATGCCGAACGACCACCGCTGCCTGGTAAGCCTAGCAAGAGATAAAATGTGCTGCTTTCTTAAATTGGGTGCATTCGATGATGCAATTTCCTAATCTGGAATTACTTTCATTTGCATTTGATTATGCAAATTCTAAATCTGGAATGTTTTGACGAGTTCGACTAGGCAGAGAAGTGCACTCGATGCTGACAATATACCATCGCTGATTTGCTAAGGCTCTGCTTGTGAGTAATAAGCTTATTGTCCTGTCATTTCCTTCTTTGCTGCCCGCTTTTAACCGCCAACACACAAACTATGGGCAGTGCCGAGTGAAGGGTAAGTAATGCAATTTGTTTCATGTCCATGAATCATGTTGATCGGCTGACACATGTAGAGGTTGGAATTACCTGCCAAAATGCGAATAGATGCAGGTCTACCCTGGACAACTCAACCCTCGTTAACACATATATCTGTCATGGGTGCTACCCCGGCATAAACTATTATTCCACTACCACAACCCAAAACCCCGGCATTCAGGTACCCATGTGCGCGCACGAGACACGGCTAAAAGACTGGGCACCAACACTTCCTCTCACTTGACCAAGAGCAAGAGCAAAAACAAATCGAAGCCAGAGAGACACACTCGTGCTCAAGTTTACACGCGGTCGTCAACTGCAAAAAAAGGCCGCCATGATCGCCATGGTGACTTAGTTAAGGTACTATAAAGTCTGACTCGTTACACCTCATTAACAGATAATTTTTCCCATGTATCGATTTGAGCCCATTAGAAGTGTATATACAGCACCCTCGATAGCACGTAATTCGCTAACACGTAAAACAGGTTAACACGTAGACATTCTCTGGTTTCGATCTTGTACTTCTCTTTGTAAAACGTAATCACCTTGCTGACCGCTTCGGCCGTTCGCACGTGCGACAAAAAGTTCGGCACGTGACCTCGAAAATGCGACTGCGTGCATTTAGTTGCATTTTCATTTTACTGTAGGCATGAATCAACCACAAGCCTGCGCAGTCTGGATTGCAAGGCAAAAATCAAGGTGAAGCTCTTCGAAATGCAGGGGAAATTAAACAACCCTGGAAAATGTGAGGAATGAAAGGCACAGGATAGCTCTTGGCCCCTCAAACATGCAGGATTGACAAGGTTTGTGGGCTGCGGGAGCAGCTTATGAATTCGAAAGCAGTTTTCTTCACATTTAAAATCTAGCGGAGTGTGGTGGTGAAAGATACTTTCAGCTCATCGTTCGCCATGTGTGCTTGCGACAGAAGTTTCTTTTTCGGAGCGAGCAAACGCTGGTAGGTTAGTCATGGACTATCACCAGCAGCACTTAACAATCCGCTGCCGAGTGTGTGGACGAAAGTGCAATCCGGGAAGATCGCACAAGTTTATTCTACGGTTTCTGACAGCCTTAGTTTCGTTTAGAAGGCCAGGATACTCGGCAGGATGACTATGTTCGCTGTCAGTTGAGAATAGCAGCAACTGTGCAAATATCATGGGACGGTCGCTGGCAAACGACCCGACATTTTGCCAGCGTTAAACGCCTTTGGCCGTGGTCGAATGCGCCTCTGAGAAATGGTTCACTGTTACGTTTGGCGCGAGCATAGGCGTCATCGCATCGGAACAGCTACAACCTGTCATCAACAAGACCATCAACAACAAAGACATCCAGCAGCAGGTTCAGTGGCAGTATAAAGCGTTGCTACGAGACTGTGTAGGCTCCTAACCTCCTTTAGGACATAAACTGGATAACAGATAATTCTGGTGAGAAATGGAAGCTGACTGTGGATAGCACATAAGTTCAATAACAGATAAACCTGGATAACATCCTCCATCCCTTTCACTTACCTTACCTTCTTCTTCTGTCCTAATCCCCTTCTTCCCCGTCACCACAACTTCTTTCTTCCCTCTCACCCTTCATACTAGCCTTATTGGTGGCTATTGGGTTGATGTAGACAACAAATAAATAAATAGATATGATTTCTGTCAGTTCCAAGCGCTTACGTGTTATCCAGGATAGACCTGTATGGCCACTTGTGGCGGAACAAGGTCAAGGCTACTAGCATTTCTCTTCTCCATACGTCAAATCATAGCCTAGTATCCCAATGGTATTCTTTGTGAGACAAGAAATGCGGCTGTCCATGTTTGATGCGTTATTGGTTGCGGCAGTTTTCCATTCTTTGGTGAATGGACTTTTGCAAGAATCAAAAGTATCATCAGATGCAGTCTTTGGGGAAAAAAAGTAAGAAAAGAAAAGAGAGAAAAGGAAAGGCGGTTTTCCCTCCAAGAGTGTCTTGAAGAACCGGGTGTGACTGCCATGTGCAAACTACCCTGTCCATGTGCACTGTGTTGTGAACTGCGCGTGCCCTGTGTTGTGAACTGGGTGTGCTAGCAAGTAAAATATGAATTTGAGGACATTGACAGATTTTGAGCGTGGTCACACATGTGCTTTTTGTCAGCAGAGGTGATGAAGGCCGTCCCCAGAGGAAAGCGATTTACAGAAGTAAGTTCATCATATTGACTCACTTTTCTGTACACACATCCACACACACGTTTCAACAGCTGCCAGCGGTCACAAGCTCCCTTCTCCCTTCTCTTTTTCTCTCACTTATTTTTGCTTGCACT
This sequence comes from Clathrina lutea, assembly GCA_028571005.1. NCBI lineage: Eukaryota > Metazoa > Porifera > Calcarea > Clathrinida > Clathrinidae > Clathrina > Clathrina lutea. The sequence goes on from JAOWAR010166382.1 coordinate 6,113, forward strand.
GTATGGCCCTGGGATCCGTTGTCGTCCCTTAGTGCCCTCTATCCTGTCTTGAGATAAATCCCGAAACTGGTGAGCAAAGAATTGTCTAGGTTTCATGTAGGATTTTTTTTTCTTGTATCAAGTTGGTGCCTCAACTGAAGGAGCGGGTCATCTGCTGCTCTTGTAACTTTTTATTTTGCATGCTGTCAACAAGTCGCATTTCACCTATGCCACAAGTCTAACTACCATCTGTCAAATCAGCTATCACGCACGCATGCACACACACACGCACACATGCGCACACACACACACACACACGCACGCACGCACGCACGCACGCGCACACACACACACACACACACACACGAGCACAAAACAATGTAAGGAATCCACTCAGTTCAACTATTGCTTACACAGAGATATTTGTGGTCAGGCTTGATTGATAGCAGTGTTTGATTTCTTTGGCTAATTGCCTATGTTTTTTTTTTGTTGTTCTCATGTTCCAGAATTTGATACTTTCATGCGCAAGTCTGGCTGGTTCACACACGGTGGGAAGACAGGCCAGGCACAGCTTTTGCATGTTTTGGCTTCGAAGGCACGCATGCGTTTCCAGGACATTATCAAGACAGAACAGTGCCTCTTCACGTTCAGCTACTCGGCCAATCCGTCAAGTGGCTCGGGCAAGGCCATGCGCTACATTGATCAAACGAGAAACTTTGTTGCTGAGGTGAACGTCATTTTTGGCTCGCTCTACGAAGCTCGGGCAAGTGAGCTGACACCGTTTCAGAAGCAGCTGCTCTTTGTCACCCCAGACAGTCAGTACTGGTCCTTTAGCATTGAAACAGTACCCAAGACAAGCGATCTCTCTCTGGAGCTGGCGAAGCGCATTGTGCAGAGACGAACTCTCCAAGGCAGTGGGCAAGGACTTAATGACCGCCTGGAGTTTACTTCCTCAGAATGGGACAAATTCAAGGTTTGGTATGCCACCAGGCATCGTAATCGTCCCAGGTGACCGACAAGACACAGCTCAGCCATTTTTACCGTTGATAGTCGTGAAAAAAGAAGAATCATTTTCTTTCCTCATGGTGTGTCATGCATACGTATGCATGGTGCCATAAAGTTATTTTCCCTTTTCCCCTTCTTGTTATGCTTGCTGCGATAAGATACTGTCAAAGTAGTAGGTCAGAACTAAGGCGTGTGATCTTTGAAGTGCTGGCTCTGAATGGAACTAGACATGACAACCTGTGTGTTTGGTCAGTGTGTGAGCATGATGTAATATAGAAGTCTATAGCAATGAGAAGAAAGAAGAACAATACAAGGATAGCAATGAGAAGAAAGAAGAACAATACAAGGATAGCTCTCCGAATATCCCAAAATACACAAGTCCACTTCATGCAAGGTTGTTGGCACAATGTTGCAAAAAAAACAGGCGGACACCCTGATTAGGTTGCCATGACAATGAAGGGTGAGCCTAGGATGTGTATTCCAGAGTAAGTGACGTTGATGCTGTATTCGCCTGCCACTTTGGGCGTGTACGTCACTTTTATCAGCTGGTCGTCTTGGCGGTCCAGCCGCACAGCTGTGTGGTCGGGACCTTCCACCGTTACCAACACGTGACCAGCGCCTGCTTCGCGCGGGTCGACAAGGAACGAGTTCGCCGTGTTGATCCTCGCCATCTGCAAACCGGCACCACTGACTTCCACCTTCGTCGGGTCGCCAGTCATGGCTGGCACCACACCGTTCTCGTCCGTGGCACTGATCTGGAACGGCGATCCGGGCGCGTCAACTCCGCCCCACCGTACGCTCAGCTGATAGTCGCCGAACGTATGTACCACGTACTGGAACGTGCCCGGTGCACCTCGCTCGGCATACGAAATGACGGGCTGCGACGGGCCTGTCATCTCCATCGACAGTCGGCCGAGTCCCGCTTGCGACGTGTCGACGGAGAAGTAGGCGGGCTTTTCGACCTGGCACGATCGCAGTCCATCGCCACTCGTCACCACCTTGGACGCATCTCCCTTCGGCGGTTCGTATGCGGTGTCCTCTCGAATGGAGATGCGGAACGGACTGCCTTGGACGTGTTCGTCGTTGAAGCGAACCTCCAGCTGGTATTCGCCCGAGTGGTGCGGAACGAACGCCGCTTCGTAAACGCCCGTCCCTTCGCGCACGCGGTTCGTCAGCTCGGTGCGGGCCGGGCCAGTAACATGGTAAGTGAGCCGACCGTTACCTGCACTGCTCGTGTCAACGTACACGCTTACCTCCTTCCCCTGCACCCCGCCGCTCAACCCAGGCCCGTACACCTTACAGCTCATCGCTATCCTCCTCCTCAAGTGAAAAGCAAGCCCCAGGGTCGGTCGTCTTCCTCCTCCTCCTCAAGTGAAAAGCAAGCCCCAGGGTCGGTCGTCTTCCTGCTGGCCGAGCGTCTCACACGGCGTGTCTCGTAAGCTTGGTCAGCGCATGCAGCCGGGAAAGTGGGTGTCTGATGAAACTGCTGAACAGATATGCGAAGGCGACGAGAGCAGCGACGTCGAAAGGATTTCTAATAAGGGTCCCAGCCGCACCCACACCTACCGCCCGCGCCGCACTTCAAGGCTGCTGTAAGAAGTGCTTCCGCGGACGGGGGCCTGAAGCCAATAAGCACGCTGCGCGCACCTCCTCTTGCTCTGCCAGGTCGATCAAGTTCCTCAGCTTTCAGTAGCGCGTGTCCTGTGTGTGGCCCCCAGCTTCTCCCCTTTCGCGAATCGCTCGATTCCTGCGATCCTCCGCAGCTTTCCGGTTAAACGGTGTTCCGTGTTGTGCATATATCTGTTATCATGAGCGCGCGGGGACGCCCATGCTAGCCGCATTTCGCCGGTACGGTACCCAGACGGAGTGTGTCCTGGATGGTCGACCGGCTAGCCGGTACGTGGTTCACGATTTCCCGGTTTCTGCCAGAGATTAGGCTGGCGGGGCGCTGAGCATCGATGTGGATACTACTGTTGAAGAATGTTCAGCTAAATATGGGTTATCTTGAAAATGATCACGAGAGCTCACGAGAAGCGGCCAGGCGCTGTCCCGCCTTTTGTCGAAAACCAAAAGAATCTGCACCGTCGTCAAACTGTGAGGACGCAGCACAACTGCACCTTGTTGAAGATGACTTCTCCATGCACTCCTTCCTAGCATGTGATGCGCCCGAGTTGTGATGTGTTTTCATGATCAGCCTTTTCACATGTTTCACGTGCACGCAGTAGGTCATTGTGCATGAAAGTGGGCTGATCATGAGTGCATTGTTTTGTGTTGGTGTTGGCGTGTCCGCGTTCGTGTATAAGCGTCCTATGACAAGCACTGCCACTAGTACGATGAGTGGGTGCGACGTGTGATTTCAACATTTTTATGACAATTCCGCAGCTTTGCCGCGGCTTTCGTGCACACCTCAAGATCTTTCTTCTGCAGCGCTCTACGTACCAGCCACTCGATGGGGCGAAAAGGTCTGCCTTCTGATAGCGGTCTGCGGTCCTTGTCGAGGTTGTACATTCGAATTGAGAAGTGGCATACTAGCGGGCTTCCGATTTGCTGGTCGTTATCGCAGCGCTTGTCGATCGCAATCCCTTCAGCATGTTCAGTCAGTCCACCCATTCGCATCGCGACCCTGGCTGGCCATCGACGCTGGCAGCTGCAGCATGCAGTCCTGCACCAGGAGACCGGCAAGTGATGAAGGGCTTCTTCTGCGAATCGACTCGGTACCGCGCAACCCAGGCTCTCTAACGATATCTCCCTCGCGCGCCCAGTCGAAGAGTCCAATATCTGAATATGATGCGCCGGACTCTGCGAAAAACCTGACCAGCTCCGGGGATCGATATCTCCCGGCTGGTTACTCGCAGTAGCTGACCTGGGGAGTCGGCTGATCGTGAGAGAGATCGCAACAAGGCCAAAACCGTGATCGCTTTCCCCCAGCGACATCGCAACTATGGTCAAATCAACTGACACTGTAATGTGTATATCGGTCGGAAGTCAGTGGCCAGTTGTTGTTCAGTCAATTTTATTATTATTATTATT
>JAOWAR010166404.1:0-10123 GCA_028571005.1 Clathrina lutea
CAGAAAAGCTATCGCTTTACTTTTTTTTCTTTGCTTGAAAGGCCTTCTGAAAAACCACATTTTCAAGTGGTTAGGAATCTCTGCGGATTTTTAAGGTCGCATAAACCCGAGAAAACCTGAAAAAAATATGCATCGCGCCACTGATTTGATTGCAACTTTTACACACTGCACGCGAATGATTTTTGCTTCTTCTGAAAGATCTTGTATATCATTTTGTCCCTATTTTTGAGAAAGAAATGTGAATATCTTCCATTCCTGACGGAATTTTAAAAATCCGCCGATTACAATTGGAGACAGGAGTATGAAGATCCCGAGTGCCAAGTTTGATGGAGATCCAAGAATCCGTTCGCGAGTTAAACTTCCGAGAAGGACTGAAGAGATATTGAGGTTCGAGAAACAGTGCTTTGTCGGTTCTGGTGCGGATCCGCTTTCGTGTGGTATGCTTTGGGCCAGCGCTTAGCGGCGTAGGCCGATACCATCCTTTTGGATCCGTCGCGTGCACAAGCTCGCTTGCCACGTTCGATCGATCAACCGTGCAAGCGCGGTCAGAGCCGATCTCACCGCGCCAACGAAGGCCAAAAATCTCGCTCGGCCGCGGGCACAGATCTACGTGTATAGCTACGCGCACCGTATGCTTGCATCGCTTTCGCCGAAGTCAAGTGCAAGCGACAGCCTCTATGTACGGTGGTGCCTTCGCTGTCAGTTTTCAATGCCCGCATCATTTAGCTTATCTTCAACGCAGAGGAAGGCACTTCGCTCTTTCACGGAGGAGCGAAGTGCCTGTTTACCGATTCTCCTGCGGTCCTCTCCACTGCGTCCATGATCGCCCAGCTGTATTTCGCCAAACTGTCCTTCTTGCTCGGCGGGTCCATGTCGATAAGAGCAGAAAATTTGTCGATGTTCGACGGACCACTCAGGGCCGATAACGCGAAAGGAGAGCGAGGCGCGCAGGTTAATATCATACGGGTGTTTGCCCGATCGACGACGAGACAGAGGAACAAACTGCTCAGCGTTACATGCAGTGCATTGCAAGACGCAAACAGATATGAGTCCATGTCGCTGTGACAGGTAGATTTGCACTGCTTTTACATGTTGCTGTAGGCTGCTTTTATGAGATACTGGGAGAGAGGAACTATTTGACTGGATGTGCAACTTGACAACTTGACTGGAAAGAAGGCCGAGAATACGGTATCACCCCAGTCGGTCTCTAGTAGTTCGGAGATCTACGCAGCAAAGAATGTTTGCGGACATGGGCTCTTGGCACGGCTTCAGTTACTAGGTGGAGACTTATGCGTCCTGAGTGCCGCGAGGTTGGGTTCCCGAGGCCAATTTGTCCGCCATTTTGAAAGTGGTTACGGCACTTGCGCCACCACAAAGAGTGATGTAGCCTTGCCGCTTTTTGTATAGCAGCTTCTTTTCGTCGGCTTAGATCCTGTTGGCTTTCAGCTGCTCGTGGTAGGCTTGGTCATCTGGCGACCTATTGTTCCTTTAGAGGTAAGCCGTATAGTATAGGGCTTCGATCTTGTAGTTTGATAATGGATTGTGACAAGCCACGTGGCGAACCGCTCCCCACAACGGTTGAGCTGGCCGGCACAAAGCTTCGTGTACCTAAGGAAGGTTGGACTACGTCTATGGCAAGCTTTTCCCGGCTAACCCACAGTCAGCTTGAGAACTACTGGATTGTGGACGCGTCCCGTGTTGATGGGAGACCTAGCGGGGCAGTCAAGGCGAAGGACGATGGCTACAAGATGTTTAGGGCCGATCATGTGCACTGCATCTGCATCAACAGGCTGGTGCACGACAATGTCATTGTAGTTTCAGCCAAGTGTAAGAGGTAAGGGTACTTACACCAACTACCTTTGGCTCGACTCGTGCACGGGAGACGTGATTCATGGCTACTGCCTGCGCAAGAGGTGGGAAAGGTGGCTACTGTGTGTAGCCTCTTCTACACTTTGTGGGATATGGTCGTTCTTGGCAAGACGTCTGTGCCTGAGGACAAAGCTATCACTGAAGTGCCAGCTTACTGGGTTGAGCATAGTGGCCCTTCTACTGAAACTCTAGCCTTTGATGACATCGTGGTAGCTAGACATAAGCCTCCCACGACGGGTGTTCCAGAGTAGGAGGCCATTGCGCAGCATATAAAGCCCCCTACACGAAAGCGTTCTCGCTCAAGGTATGAACCACTGCCTGCTGAGCACCGCCTTGTTACCTGAAAACCAAAGGCTTCTCCCTTTTTATTGGGTGAGATTTATGATTCATGCGCACATCGATTATATCTTCCCTAAACCGTACAGTATTGGACAGTTGCCAACATACGAACCAACTTGTCGCTCCAGCTAGGGGGTAGTCCCATTACACAAGCCACCAAGGCTTCATTTCCAAGGCAAGGGAGAAATGGATTACGGGGCGAAACACAAGGAGGGTAAGAGGGTGGGAGAGATCGACCAATGGAGCTGATTGTTACACTAGTACTGTCGGAACTTCGAACGACAGTGACATGCTGCCTCACGGCTACTTGCGTACAGGCTTGGTAATAGACCTGTTTGAGTCAGCGGTGGGAAGAGGACCTGGCCGAGCGTTAAAGGCGTCTGTCCTACTACAGCTTGCGCAGTTCGTTTGGCTTGACAGAATTCTTTTGTCGACGGCGTAAGTGTGATGTTGGATCTCACAAGATCTTCCAAAAATCTGCGGGCGGCATTGCCCCAAGTGCTGAAGCTTTCCTCCCTCGCCTTTTCAATGTTTTGTTGGAAGGACGTGGCCCAGCGCCGAGGGGCGCTGTGAGGCACACGGACTTAGCTCGCAAAACCTGTTGTACCCTAAAATTGGTTCTGCCTTGCAGGCGTCCGGCCTTTATTGCGTTCAGCACTAAAATCGCACTTCACCTTGAAAGTCTCATTCACAAGTGGTTTCACGCGTAGACTACGGACACGAAGCTAGAGCAAGAGAGCGAGCGAGAGAGAGAGAGAGAGTGTTTTGAACACCGGATACGTTTACGTTTAATTTCTCTCCATGAATGTTTCAACAGGACAACGATTGACTCTTATTACTAGTCTTGTCTGATACGGTAGCACTTGAGCCAGCAAGCAAAAGAAAAAACCAAAAGACACGAGGCATGGCAGCCTCCATGATCAGCAGCAAGGCGCATGCGTCATACAAAGAGGAATACGGAAAAGGAGTATACTATAAAGATGCAAGACTCCGGAAACTACGGTAATAATAGGTATGTTGTCCGGAAGCAGCAGTAGTCTATTATCGGATCATGCCAGCGTGGGCTGATCATGACAGAGAGGCTGGGGCCAATTTCAACTGAACGAGCGGGAGAGATCGAGAGAGAAAACATGCTAAGCTTTGAGATTTTTGATCGAGGCAATGGTTCGCTCGTCTCCAAGAGGCATAGTCCAGGAAGTGCGAAGCCAGCAGAGGCCTAGTAAAGGCAGTAGTGGGGGATTGTTAGTACCAGATACAGAGGGAAGGCATAGATCAAACGTTTTGCGGAACCGGAGGGAGAACGTTAACAGTTCCGATTCGATCGTCCGATTACCCCTCAATATCCTGGTTGATACGTTGATTTTGATCGCGGCACGGATTAATTGTAAGTTGCTCAACCGCAGTTGACCATTTCCATATGATATGGAAGGCTGGCATGGCATGTAGGTCAGTGTCATGCGTGCATCTAATCTTAGTTCAGAACAGAAATTTCCAAAAGACAAAATCTGAATGCCTTGGCCATCCTTCTTCTCCTGAAGAAACATGGCAAAACTCATTGACGTAGGTCACTCGCAAATCCACGTCTCAGAAGCTCAGAATTAAAACCTCAGAGGTTGGGCCACCTTAAATTTTAAATTTCTTCCGGGGAGCACCCCGGACACCCGCCTAGCTTCTGAGTACTATCCTTGAAAAGGTGAGGGAGGGGGAGGGGCTACTACGCCACTAGCGAAACACGACGTTTCACCGTGACTGATAACTGCGGAAATTCTGGTGTCTTCACAAATCTCTCAAGACTGATAAAAATGGGTTCAAAATAGAGTGTTTCAATCAATTATGTTTTATTCAGGATCCCGAAGTTGTTTGGTCACAATTTTATTAATGGCTTCTCAGGCGAACAACATGTTCACCCCAGTTGAGAAAACCTCATCATGGCCTGGACCTGAAGGAATGGCATGAAAGAATAGAAGAAACGAACTGGTCAGAGAAGAAGCAAAACAAAAGCGAACATAGCGAAGAGAACATCGTCATGACGACGAGGATAGAGGGAAGTTAAGATCAATCTGTTTGAAAAACCTTATCTTGCCCTAGGCCTTTCTACAGAAGCACGGACTTACTGTTGTCTTGTATACGATTGGCTCCGCAGAAGCAGTACATTTAAACCTGTAGCGCTTTAACGTTTCGGACACTGAGCACGCAGCCTCGGTGGTTTTCGAGTCAATCTCAGGCAAACCAATATGCCAGCGTTCTTGGAGAGCTGTATAATTGGATGACTTCATCAACCAATGCCTTGGCCGGAACTCCGGATACCGCCGCGGAGCTGACGGGCGCTACCAGATCCGCGAGATACACACGGCTGGCTGAAGTGCGTGTGATTGGCATGGCTTCGGACTGCACAAGAGCGCACTAAATAAACGATAATGCGCTGTGCATTTCGTACATTTGCGAGCCCCAATTGTGGCAATACGTGTCTGCAACGAAAGTGCATATTTGTGTTTAACAGATAGCCGCGCTATGTTCTGCAACACTGGTGGAGGTCAGACCTCTTGTCACTATGAGCTATGCTATGTAAGCTTTGCATCGCACGGCATGCATTGTTGATAAAAGAAAAACGCATACAGACCTCAGGCCCAAAAATCCAACCATGCGCATTGGACTGCGACAGCAAGTAGCAAAAACATGCTTCACCACAGGAAGAAACAAAAGCACTCCTCTGTCCATCCCTTCAGTCTTCAGTTTAGAGGATGGATATCAACATTAGCTCACCCCTTGAGTCTTTGGAGGATGAATGCCAACATGAGCTAAAAACCGATGGCGTCAGTTGCAGACACAATGATGGGATCTTATGTTAACACAGGTTGTGATAGGCTTAGATCGAGGACTAGACACGCAGCAAAGAACATCCAAGGAAGGAATGAATAGGGTCGAGCTTGCACGTGAGCAGAACACGACTACACTTTGAACGTCATAATATATATGCTGGAAGAGCTGTAGATGGTCATATTACACTACGCCTGCATTACCATCTGACACATTTTGTAAGACGGACGGCGCAGCCGTAGTCATCCCAAAGCCCACCTCTCCCTCTTTTGGCTGCCGCACAATGTTCACCGTAATGGCTGTTGCTGTGCTCTCCATTCATCGTGTTCCACAGTGAGGACATCATCGCTCTTCCATCAAGCAATCTCCACTCTCCTTCTTGCGGTCTGTCAGCAGCTCCGGTCCAGTAAGCATCGGATTGCCTGATGCAATTCTTCAGGTATTGAAACTCCCTCTCATAGAGAATTGTCCCCATATCTTCGCAGGGGAACGTCGCCGAGAATTAGCGATACGATCGAGCTGGAATGAAGGTCTTTGTCGAAATAAACTACTAGTAGAAACATAAATTTTGCGTGTTCGCTGTCCATCCCGCGGCATTCAGGCATTCAAGCAATACCACTTGTCGGGTCAACGTGGATTGTGAGAGAGTTCCATTCAGGAGTAGACAAAGAATGGAATGATGAAACATGGTGAGCGTGGAAATACGATTTCGCGACTTAAGGTTTTCCACACAATCCTATATCGGTTGAATCTTTCATATGACTTTCAATTCTCCCATGCCTTGCGAACGAAAATACTTTTTCTTGAGGAACTTGATTTCTCACATCGTTCACAAACTTAAGAACAGTGAGGTTCTGCACATCACACTAGACAAAGGCTTGCATAAACTACGAAATGTTGGCCACACAGGGAAAGTCTCGTAAACCTCGGCCACACATGAGAATCACAAGCACACTTCAAACTCCCTTTGCTCTTGCATAGCCTGAACAAACCAAACAGACTGGACGCCTGGCCAGCATTTGAAGTAAATTCTTAATAATGGGGAAGGTGGAGATCAAATTGGCTGCTATTTGCTTTCATGCGGTACATCAATGAAGGGTTGTTCAGAAGAGAAGACAGTAACATCTAAGCTTATAGGCAATTGACACAAAGTGACCAAAAGGAGAGCCAGCCAAGGGAGAGAGTGTGAAAGATCAGTTGGCTTAGGCACATAGAGAAGAAGGATCGCAAGAATATTTTGTGATCAATGGAGAAGTTTACCAGCGGATGCAATCCTCAAAATGAGCATAATCTTCCAATTCTGTCATTGTCATCCTTAGATATTGAAGCAAACTTTGCAGATGAATGGGTACACGTTGCCGCAACGTAAGTCAAACCACTTAGAGTTATGTGAAGTTGAAGAGGCAGCACAATGTTCCCCACGCCCAGAGTTGTTAGGTTCTCCAATCTGCCATTTTGTAAACGTCATCGCGCTCCCGTCCATCCACGTCCAATGTCCTTCCTGTGCTCGATCACTTGCTCCAATTGAGTAGGTCTTGTTGAAGTGCTGTCGCAGAAAGTCCCACTCATCCGCGTCGCGTATCATCACCAAATCGGCACCTGAGACCCCCGTTGAAGAGTTAGACTGGCAAAATGTGCGAGCGCGCGAGGCCTGTTTCCTTGTTGAATAATACTTATAGTAACATGTACGTGAACAGCCCTTTCTCTCCGTCCATCCGTTGGAGGACAATATTTGACCTCTTTCGATGTAATCCAGAACGGGTTGGAGCTTTCTCTCCAGCTGAGCCAAGTCCCCTAGCATAGATGATTGGGATTGTACGACCCTGTCTAGTCTTGTTGACAAACCAGCCGCTCTTTCTGAATTACTGTTCACTGATGTTTTCACAGTGTGGTATCCGAGGCGAGTGATCCATGACAAATGACATCGCTTACCATGAAAGGTTGGTAAGCACGTACACTCATAGTCGTTGACGACGGGCCTACAGCTCGCGCCATTTTGACAAGGATTTGACTCACATTTGTTGATCATCGTTTCACACCTTTCGCCCGTGTAGCCTACTGCGCATGCGCACAGAAATCCTTTCGAACTTCCTCCCTTGATACAGACTCCTCCATGTTGACAAGGGTTGGGATTACACAGGTCTGTCTGGCAGCGACTACCCTTGTAGCCATCCTGGCAGTTACACCTATGTACTTTCCCGTTGTTCAGCTTACATCTTCCGCCATTTCGACATGGTCGTGAGCACTCGGGTCCACTTGAAAGGCAACGTAGGACTTTGGTGCGGTGTGCCTCAGAAGTGATTCCATAGGAAGCCAAAGCATATTCGTTGGCACCTTCCAGATCAGTGATGTTCAATCTTAAGGCAGCAAGGGAGCGGGCGTAATTTGCTGCCGAGGCTCTCGGAATACCAGCCGTCCTAAGCCAGTCCGTCATGCATGATGACTGCACCTGCGAAGAGCTTGCTCCGACGAGGAGAGCTGCGACCGAACACAAAAGAAAGCGGAACATTCTGGTTGCAGAATAAAGACACGTCGACTAGCTGGATATGTTAGTCGGGGAATCGACAGGCCGAGCGGAATGAAATTTCATGGGTGGTGTGAACTTCTTTTATAACATCGCCAAAGCAGGGTAGCGGACGGACGGTCCGATTTGTGATTTGTTGACATTCAACGAGATTAACTCCTGACCGCGCGGGGACGCCCACACGTGCGGCCATCATCCTGCGTTCGTCAGCCATGAATAGTTGAAGTTGAAAGGAGCACTTTTCCTTAATTAAGTGGACATGTACGTTCGCCATGGATAAATAGCCACCCGCACCGTGACCGCTGCCACGAAATGGACGTCATCTATGAGATAAATCACCGACTCTCGCCAGCGCTGATGAGGAGAAGAGTTGCCCAGGCATGCGTTACGAAATAGGTAAGAGAGCGTCCGAGACCAATGAATTTTCTCATCTTCCTCAACAGTCTCCGAAGGTACGAGTGATTTCCGCTCTCCTCCTTTCACGTCCCGGTGTTCTCCATCCAGACGTCAGCTATCATACCTTTTTTGGGGATGGGTCAACGCTCCCACTCACTGACGTGCGTACCACCAGCAGCCGTGCAAATCGTGGATTGAGGGACAAGCCACCAAGGCGAGCTGACCCACTTGTATCGTCTCATTTCGCTCGGTAGTCAGTCCATGGTTTTCACGAGAACGCGGTGTGCGCGTGCGTGCATGGGTGGGTGCGTTCGCGTACGTAATAGACTGCTTGCGCAATAAATTCCTGATAGACCTCTTGCGTAATGATTCTTCGATGATGTAATGCGATGGTCGAGTGGCCCCGAAATCAACGGGTACTCGCGTGCAAGTTCTCTCCGCTTCCTCCCATTTAATTTGATATCTAAAAAAAATATCTGCTTCCAACCACGTTTAGCTTTTTCTTTTTTCTAGGTTTCCCGACGGACAGAGGGAAAATCGTTTTGAATATGTTTTGCTACAATAATGGACAAGCCCGTCGAGCATTTGTCGGATCTTCCAAGCCTTTCTGGGCGTCGATCGAAGGAGCTGATCTCGACAAACGCCAGTATGTTACGGTGGGCGCAGGAGGTGCAAAAATCGGCCTCTATAAGACTATAAGGAGAAGGGTTGATCTTGTAGATCTCACTCTCATTTCGAAGTATTAATCAACAGAGAAACAATGTTGGTAACTGACACGTAGAGCGAAGAAACGGTTTGGATGAGTAAGAGACGTTTCGGTGCATTGCATCATCATCAGTCTAGACGAAAGGATCTGGTCGGTTGGACAAGCTGGTGGAAATGGTGCCAAGTGCTTAAAGGCTTTCATTTTGAATGTGTGACTAAGATGTGTGATTAGGATGTGTTAATATGATAGGGGTGTTAAATTAGAGAGTTACGTGTGTGAGTGTAAGGTTAGCCACTAGGTGAGAAAACAAAGGATGGTGATAGATTTAGATGTAGGGTTGAAAAAACATAGGTGTGCATGCAAGAATGTGCTACGGTAAAAGCCTTTTCAAAGTTTTCATGTCGCGGATTGAGAGTTGGGCGAAGATCCTTAACTTGCCATGGCCTCCTTTATGTGTAGGCTGAAGTCGTCGCGTTGTTGGACGAGGATTCTGAAACTGATCATAGGTGTCATTCCAGGATGGCCTTCCTTGTAATGTGTCCCAAAAGCTGAGGATGGTGTTCGGCTCTTTGCAGGGGGACTCCATACTCATGATACGTGTACCACGGTATACGATGCCGGATCTCGTACCCGTCGCAGTCGCAGATCTTGTGGATTGCTTTGAGTTGGAGAGTTACAGTTGATGCTGTCTTGGACGGCAGATTTTCATCCTGCATTGGGAGTGGAAATAAGGAGTTTTTTTTTCGTCACCAGATGGTACGTACTGCAGCTGGCCTCCGAAATATTCGCTTTCTCGCTGCTCTCTCTCTTCGCCTTCTGTTGCACTGCCACGGCATATCGGTGATTTTGGGCATGACGGCGCTGTGCAGCCTAGAACAGTCATACATGTTTATCAAGAAACTGTCGGTTTTCGGACATAAACTTCATATAGTTGGGGGTTTGTTCGACGATCACCTTGAAAACTCGGCAGTAGAGGGCCGACTCGGAGCGCCTTCTTTCTACTTGTCTGAAAATGACTCGAACAGCCTGCTAAAGAGACAGATAAAAACGCTTCCTGGGAGCACTTCGACGCAAGAGAGGCGCTATCGAAAAGTACCACTTTCACCGTGGACGCAAAGGAAAAGTCGGGAGCTGCGGTTTGCGGCATGTGCAGCATCCATGGAGCACTGGCAGGAGCGGCACACACAGGGCGATCTGCTGGCGCCAAATTTGACGCTAGGCACGTTACCATCGAGCAGGAGCTGGTCAAAGATCCACCTTAACTTTTCGCGCCTTTTGCATTTCGGGCCTAATCCAGCGATCCAGCACGTGCCCCGATACCGTACGTTCAATGGACCTTATGCATCATTGGCGGCCATGTTGGTCACTTGCGTCTGCTATATTGTTTGTGTTATAAACGGCGGTTACTACGGACGCCAGTACTTCTCGCCACTTTCAAGTTGCCTGGAGCTTCGTTGAGTCCAGTCGTTGTC
>JAOWAR010166415.1:0-17033 GCA_028571005.1 Clathrina lutea
AAAAGAGGTGGGAAGTCTACTATCTATAGTCATTAGATGGTGTGGACAGAGGTGTGACAATCAAGGTGGTGTGAATGGGGAAGAAGGTGCAAAGAGGTGGGAAGTCTACTAACTAGTGTTATTGTTACTACCATATTATTATTTTTACCCTTTGCGTTTTTCTTTTACAAAAATTGCTGTCTGATTACCAGCTTTAACCAGTCTTGTTCTGCTGTCCTCAGCTTATTTGCGGGGACTTCGCACCTGCGGCCTTTGGAAAGGCAGCGACATAGGGTAGCGACTGTGCGCACAGCCGTTGACAAGCACGAGAAACGGGTCACATCGGACATGGCTTCTCGAAGGCTGTGCTGAGTTGCTGTTAAAGCTCCTGCTGCAGTGCATGCCTAGACCTCCTTTGTTTCAGGATTTTGAACCAACCTGAGTTCGGTTTCTGCAAGATCTTCCGTTGGCCAGGTAGACTCGTCTAGTCGAAGAAACCTGGGTCCAGCGAGCCAGTAGCAACTACGTAGTTCATGAAGACTATCTCCATGAGGCGGAGCGTCAGCGGGGTTGAGCTTAGTTGATGTGTGTCCCCAGCACTCCGTCCCTGTGATTATGTCAACGACGCAGGTGTCGTCGTAGACGGCCTGTTGAACATGTGGCCGAGAGTGCGCGAAGTCCTCCACAGTCCGCCGTAGGCAGTACTCCGCCACGCTCGGAGAAGACTTTGCGCCAAAGATGACAACCGGGGACTCAAAGACGCCAAATGAAGCAAAGCGCCGTTTTCCCCGCCAAAGGAACCTCTGCGACGGCCGATCATCATCTGCGTAAGGTACTTGGATAAACATTGCCACTATAACCGACACTATTGGGATCCTGCGCTCCCTCCATCGAAGTAAGATGTCCGGGAAAGCGTTGAAGTACTCCGGACCTCTGACGAGGTAGTCGTTCGAGCACCTTCCTCTGCCTTCTGCGGCGACGTCGAGGAAGAGTCGAACTTTTCCAGGCTTCTTGGTGTTGGTGATGGCCAACAGCTGTAAGAACCAAGTGTTGCCTTGTGCCCCAGCAGCTTCTTCGGCCGGAAGCTTTCAGAAGTGGCCTTCTTGGAGAATCATCTCCATCTTGTTGTAGCAGAGGGCCGCAAGGCCATGTCCGGCACGGGTGCTCTTATCTAGTTTCTTTTACAAGCTTTGTGCTCGTCGACGTGCCAAGTCGAAGCATAGAGCGAAAGACGTCGCTCCGGTCGGGGCGAAGGACAGGCGCCAGCCAGCGCGCTCTATCGCGGTATACCTCCGCCCGCAGGATGTCTTCAACCAGGTGATCCCCTGCACTCATCGCTTTCGGATAGTAATATCTGCATCCGAAGGATTCCGTAGACCACAATTTTCCCATGGGGTCCGACAGTGAGTGTGACGTGTCCCAGTCCGTTTGAGGTACGGCAATGCGGTGAACTGGTCGAACTTTGTCACGCCCGCTGATAGTTGACTCCGTCATGACCACTCTCCCAGTAATCGTCCATCCTAGGAGTGTGCGCTGTAGCAGTGGCCCATCCTTAGAGAGTGACTTCAACTCTCCAGCTGCAATGAGGTGCGCTTGATCTAGACCCGCCAGCAGCTACGGTCTCTCGCATTGGTTGGCCAGGTGGAAACCGTTGACCTCCGGAAAACGGGTCTGGATCTGCTCCGTCACCTGGTATGCTCCAATGCTGAGATGTCCTACTGTGTAGATGCCGTGTAGTACGAACTTCTCCCCAGAAGTCGGGTTCGGTAGATTGATCGTCACCAGCTCTGCTCTCTGGATGGTCATGCCGCATATCGTTCTCATCTTTAGATCACACCGTTTTCCAGTGCAACCCAGCGCAGAGGCGAGTTCTACCGAGACAAGAGTGATGGAGCTGCCTTCATCAAGGTAGGCTGTGCAGGTCCTCCGGCCCCTTGGCCCTAACACCTGCACTTCCACTGTCTCCATATGGGTTGTCATCATAGGCCTGCCACCGTTGATGGCTCGGACGGATGTAGTGGGCGCCGGCGCGGTTATGCCGTGAAGTAGGGTGTGGTGCTTCTCCACGCAGCCGTCTTTTCCGCACGTCTAGGTACGGGAGCAGTCACGCACGCGGTGCTTGGGTCAAAGCATCATCTACAAGCCTCGTTTTCGGAGACCACTTGTGGCGGTGGGCGACGGAGAGTTGGATGAAGGGAGGACATCTCCTCACCAGATGTTTTCCGCTGCAGAAGTAGCAAGTGAATCCCCTTTCCGCCTTGGCTACGGGCGTCGACGTCCTCGCGGGTTGCTCTCCGAAATGTCGAGAGTCGTCCTGTGTCACGCTGATGCTGTACGGTTTAGACGATTTCTTGCGGTGCCTATCTTCGTTCGCGGCCCCACCGAAGTTCGTTTTCAGTGGCGTCGGCTGGCAGCATTGTCGCTCATCTGCCAGGTTGGAGACGAAGCTCACGAAAGTCGAGAAGGACACTTGCACCCGACGAGGTCCGAACTCTCCCAAGCGCTGAAGGTCGGTGCAGTGGGAGTTTCGCGACGAGCGTCTCCAGCGATTGTAAGATGTCCAGTTCGTCTGCGAAGCCTATCTACCCAAGCGTGGTGGCTGCGTTGTCGAGTTGGTTGGAGAAGGCTGTGATGTCGTGGCCGTCACCGGACTTGAGTTTTGGTCGCTCGAGGAGCGAGTCGGTAACCTTCACCACTATGCGTGGTCTCCCGAACTTCGTCTTCAGCGCCGTTTGTACGTCGTCAAGGACGCTCCGGTCAGAAGGGCTCCACTGATAGTGTCGAACGCGGCGCCTTCCCAGCAGCCTCTGAGGTGCTGCAGGATCTTCAGGTCGCTTTGGTCACCCAACGCGTCGCCTCGTCGACTTGTGTCTGGAAGAAGGGGTAGCGCACGCGGTCGCCGTCTAAGGCAAGGATGTGGAGTTTTCGGCGCCTCCACGGGTGACAGCTTGAGCGCCATCCCGGCTGCGTTCTCTGTCGTGGTGTTAGCAGGAGGAGCAGGTGCTCTTTTGGTCTAGGTTTCTGGAGCTGCAAATGAGTCGCGGCCATGCGGACGTTCAGCTGAGTCTCCGCCGTCATCCGCAGCTGTTTGGCTGAGCCATTTAAGATGAGGCTCTCCGGCAGGCGCGCCTTGATTCCGATCGAAGTAGTATTCTCTGTGGCCAGGGGTACGAGCGGTGCTGTCCTAGCAGGTGCTGCGCGTGATGGGTCGTGCGCATGCCCGATCCTTTTGTCCACTTCCGTTCTCTCAGGTAGAGCGACTCCCGTTGGTTCTCGGCAGTCGTGAAGCATGACACTACGTGGTGCTGCGCCGCTGATGCATCCGGCAGTTCGGTGCGCAAGCGGTCTACTGGAGTCAGCAAGGCGTGCGTGTCTTGCAGTACAGGACGTGACGGCTCGTCTAGCCGCTTTTGTTGATCTGCGAAGCGTCATTGTTGCTCGGAAGCTTGCTCCCATCAACGTCGTGTACAGACACTTCGCGTTCGTTGACCCTTGCACGAATGGCTTCAGACAGAGCTCCTTCGAGCTGACGTGTCTCGGCGACGAGTTCTTCGATTCACCGTCTGTGTGCGTCGGTGTCCGCCCCAACGTGCGTACGTGCACGTGTGCGCGGTGGTCCGTTGTTCACTCGGGCCCGCCATTCCTCGGCAAGCAGGGTCGACGTCGTTAGTTCTCGGTGAGGCGTTGGTTGACCGCCATGTGCTCCCAGGAGCTCAGAGGGGTCTGACTGGTGAAGCTCAGCTGACTGGCGTTGGAGAAAGCTGCTGCGAGGCGCACAAGCCACAAGTTTCGCCGCTGTCTCGGCCTTTACCCACTTCCTGGCTCGTTCCACCTCCCGGCACCTTCACTTTAGACATTGCGTCGCCTCCGCAAGGCCTTCTTCCTTTCGCTCCAGACGCTGCAATTCCTTTAGCTCGGCCAAACGTAGGCAAGCCGCTCGCAACGACTGTGAACGAAACGAACTCCTGAATGCCATCGGCTCGTCCTGGGTCGTTCTGACTGTCATTGGTTGTCCAAGAGCGGCGTAATCAAGCCACTCCGGAGGCATCCACGTCCTCGCGTTTCTTCGGACGTACGTCGCAGACTTTTCCTCGCCCATGTGTTCAGAGTACAGGATGACAAGACAAATTCACGTTTGTAGCGAATGCCACATCGCTATTATAAATGTCCTGGGCCCTATGGCCGACTCGTCAAGACGTTTCACCAGTCATTTCATAGGACATACGGGTAATTTTATCTTGACGGACTGAGCAGAGTTTTACACAGGGAGAAGAGGTTATTTAACAGGAAAGGTGAGACAGAGCGAGTGTATATCAGGTGAAAAGAGAAAACAGTGCTATCAGATCAGACTTGACATCTAACGTTACTCAAGCCAGTATCCCGCAACATGGGATGGACTTAGGGCACTTTCCTCTACAGGAACCACCTACACTCGTCACGTGCCTCAGGATAGCTATTGATTGCTGAAGATACCAGGTCCCGTATGGTAAGTACATTGCAGAAAGTGATCTTCAGGCAGCCCTCACAGGATTGCATTCAATACGTTTTTGCCAACGGCCCCAATATCTCAGTTCAGTGCTGGGTTTTTTTGCCATTTGAAATCCTTCCTTGAGTCTGCATTCTTTTATTGTGGCCTCCCGAACCTACTGCCCTAGCTTCATCAGTTTATGTCATTTGCAAAATGCTGGGTGTGCACAATCAGAGCCGTTGCAGACGTTTTGAACTGTGAAATTTTGTCTGCATTACGATAGCCTTCCCTTTTGGTACTAACTGCTTTAAATGCTTTAAAAAGGAACTCACCTTGACAAATCTTGCATACTTTTTAAACTAAGTATACCCAAGGCTTTGGTGGTTTGAGCACTCTTGCCACATTATTGCATCCTGGGTTTTTGGGATACTCCCAGTGACAAAATGCTTGTGGGGAGTGGCAGATCTTGGACTTTCTGAAATCTCGTCTGAATTTCTGTACTGCGATGATGAGGTTACTATGGCCAGGGCAGTGCTGTAGGCAGTTTGTGATTAGTACGTATTTGTACGTCTCTTCCTGAAGAGGATGTGAACATTGTCGAAAAGTAATTTTCACACCCCCTCCTGGAAAATTTCCGTTCATGTCTTTGCTAACCCCTTCAGTTAATTCATTCACTGTTCCTTCGTTACTTTTGATCGCCAGCTGTTATCTCTCTGTCTGCGCTAGTGGTATGTGCTGCGTAGTATTCTTGGATAACCGAGCTGCGAGTACCTCGGCACCGTAAACTCTCTGAGGGCTTCCCCTTTGTGTACATGCTCCATACTTACATCTGACCGCGGAGGCCAAGCCTGACTAAAGGTTTTGCCACCATCCACAATTCGACTAGTGTGTTAAAGTTTTAAATTTACCAACTCTGTTGTAAACATAAAGACAAGAAAAATCAAAGACCCTGGCGGGGCTCTTCAAAACGATTTTGACTACAAAGGTTACTTCTGGCCTGCCATATTGGTGCCTGAATGGCGGCGCTGTTTGATGCCGCACCGCTTCCAATCCGCCCGGACAAACCTATTTAGACCGTCGTGATGTACGAAAGACAGCCAGATTGGGCAGGAGAAGAACTGCCGTCTCTTGCAGTCCGTATTTTTCCTCGCTTAGAGTGATATTCGGCTCTTTCTCATCATTGAATTTCCCCGTGTCGCTTGTACTGTGTCCTACATGGTATGTGACGTCCACCTGCACTTCTCAATCCTGGGAGTCGTAAGCGAAGAGAGGAGGCAAAATTCCGACGTCACTCAACGCTGTTTCTGCACCGGGACACGAGTCATCGTCGCACATTCCAAACGGCGACTCAATCCGAGGCAGACTGCCTGGCCGTGGCCGCAGTTTTCTTGTGCCATCTGGATGCAGAAAGAGAGCAAACCCACCTTAAGTCGGCAACGTCGATTTGAATACCAACACAGGCAACTGCTCCCCCCATTCTCTCACTGCTGAAGCGTCGGGTGCTGTTAAATCCAACGAAAGAAACAGCGAAGTGCTCGACATTGCCGCTGAGCAAGGCTTCTGGAAGGACACACAAACAGCTTCATCTTCCCGTAGTTAATGAACTATGCTCTGCGCAGAAGTGAGCTGGAAAACAGCCTTATCGTAGACATACGGACGCATGCGCCACCATCTTCGCAGCGTTGGTAATAGCCAAGGATCACATCTTGAGCCTACCACATGCTGCTGGTGTTCAAGCTTTGCCGTCAACCATGCCTTAACAAACACATGTAATTTATAAGACACTTCGAAAACGGGCTTTTATCTTAACTTTCGTCGATTATGGCAGAATTCACTCTTTTGCGCTTGGCTCGAGTTTCAGCAGCAGAGAAGGAGAAGACGGAGGGAGCAGCGTCCACCTTCGGCTTTTTCCTGGATCAGGTACATATCACTTTTGCTTGAGAGCCTCTTTTAAAATCCTCTAGCAAGAAGTGTTTAGAGCGGACCTAGCCAGTACTCTCACAATGCTGTTGTAGAGGACATTAGGCGAATGTATGCACCAAACCATTCCTCTATACTTCATCCCGTGGAAAATGATGAAACCTAACCCGTCTTCCCTGAATTGTGTGAGTTATTTCACCCATCCTACTACAAACGACCCTTTTAGCAACTTTGAGAAGCAGTTACTCTAAACTGATGCGGTAATGGTAGAAAGGGGCGAAGAAAAGAACTTCTATCTACAACATGCACAAGTCGTGCTGCTTTCCATGCTTTGATCGGCGGGTGGCAACGTCACTTGTTTAAACAAAGTCATCATTTTGGCGTCAAGCCTGCGCCTTTACCCAGCAATTGAATTGCAAATTACTCGTGTTGGAAGCCGTTGTGGAAAGTGAAACCCCCAGCAATTTTCTTCTTTTCTTGAAGCTTGAAATGGTCTGGGTGAAGTTCCGATTTAAGTTGGCTCCACGAAAAGAACGGTCCTGACAAAAAAGTTTCTAGCAAATTCTAGCTGTTTGGAAAATAGATATAAGCAAATAGCATCAAACACCCTAAATTATCCAAAAGCCTTCTTTTGTAATATCGAGCAGGTAGAGAGCCATTCTCATCGGACAGACGGACCAAAACCTCCTTTTGAACCAGTTTAAACATAACATATCTTACAGGGTATTGAGGTTGCCCAAACCATGGAACACGCCGTCCGCAAGAGTTGTGAGTTGGTTGTTGTTGAGTTCGCTGTTGAGAGAATAAATCAAATCCGTGATCAGAAAGATGAAAGCGAGCAGGAAAACAGGCGAGTCGTAGACGTACGCACACATGTACCAACATGTTAGCAGCGTTGGCAATTGTTAAAGACCTCAGCTTGAGGCACCTGCTGTTTCTGTTCAGGCTTTGCTGTCGACCGTGCCTTAACAAACACATATAATATTTAAGACGCTTGGGAAAGAGACTTTTATTTTAACTTTCGTCGATTATGGCAGATTTCCCTCTTTTGCGCTTGACTGGAGTCTCAGCAGTGGAGAAGGGCAACGCGCAGAGAACAACATCCACCTTCTGCTATTTTCTTGGTCAGGTATTTATCAACTTTGCTCAAAAATCTCTTTCAAACTCCTCTGGCAAGAAGAATTTAGAGCAGACGTAGCCAGTATTCTCAAAACGCTCTGGACATTAAATCTTCGTTTGCAGAATACTCAGGAATCAACAGGAGAAATTCCTGCGTCAACCCATGGGTTGGAATCCCTGAGCTTTGAAGTGCAACTGCTGGACTGTTACGTAAAGGGGGTACGCAGTGTTACTGACCCATACACCATGAGATGCTAGGTGAAGATCTTGCCGCAGCCGCCTTTGAGAACCACAAACCACCATGACTCCATCGGTCGCTCAGGGAAGTCAGATCCGTCATCTGTTGGTGGAAAAAAGTGCTGGGGATGTTATTCCTCTTACTTCGAACTGTTCTTACTTGCTCAGAATGGCAGGTTTGCAGGCCGCTTTTCCGAAACATACCCTAAAAATTTCCGGAGACCGGTGTCTGTATTGTCACCAAGACGTGTCGGCCCACACTTTCATTCACCATCATCCGCAGTTTTCTATCCAGGTACACGGCAAAGTAAACGGACCAAGTCAGCGCAAGCTAGAAGCAAGGATTACAGCAGCGACAGCGGTGAGTGTGGCGAAATTGAGTCTGCTAAGATTAATGCTCTGACCTTCTGTACCCACGCTGAGTACAATAAATTGATTGTCTTGAAGGACGTTGTAGGTATCACTCGCGGCGTGTAACGAGCAATGAAGAGAGTTGAAGGGGAACGCGAAACGTGCGCCATACGGTGGTGGAAGGGCGTGAAGTCCATGGCAACTGCAGTGCTGCGTCGGCACGCGCGCCGTAGTGCGCCAGGGCGTCTTCGCTTTTCTTCCTCTGCTATATCAGCGTGTGCTCAAAAGTCCTGTGGTCGTCACAGTGTCGAAGGTTGAAGCCCTCCTTGACGTTCAGGCTGTGGTTCGTGTTTCACCAAGCGAGCAGTGGATCTAATTTGCGGAATTGGCATGCAGGTATGGGAAAAGTAGGGTGTCTGAAAAGCAGATGTGCCAGTTCGAGCGCGATCCTTCGCTCCGAGCACCTAGACAGCCTCTGTTGACAGAATTCTACCGCAAATCCTGATGCAGACGGCCAGAAACCCGCGACTAGTCGTAAAGGGGGAATTCCAGAAAACCTCGAAGGCATCCCGGCTCTGAACGTCAAAGTTCGGAAAATGGCCAGACTACGAGAACGCTGGGAATTGGCACGAGCACCGGCGAGACTGAAACGGCGCGGATTACCACTGCACGTCGCGTAGTGGAGTTGTCACACCTCGTGTCAGTGTTGGAGAAGGGGATGCCCAGCTTGTCACGCATCGCCGCTGCCTCTTTCTTCCGCCCGGGTACAGGGCAAAAAGAGGTACGGGTTGGCCAACATTCTCCTGATTAGCTGTCGAAAGTGTGGACACGTCATTCAAGTCCCAACATGCAAGAAACAAACTGCACTGGGCGCCAAAAGTAAGTTGCGTGTGACTCGTTATGACGTCAACACAGAGGCTGCTGAACTTGAGATCACATGGCTTGTCACCGTCATTTTTTCCTCACTGCGGTTTAAAGCACTGAAGTTTATTTCAAGGTTTTCTTCAGCCCTGTATTGAGGCTTTGAGTAGTTGTCATGATTCATAATGAGGAATAGTTGTAAAAAGAAAAAAAAATGCTGCTTTTACTAGTATTTCTCTCAAACTTAGCAGTTTGACAAAGGTCACTAATTCGGAACCAAACACTTCAGGATTGCGTTAGTGTTTACTTCACCTGAATGTTCTTTTGGAATTCATGTCATACATGGTACATCAATGTCCTGTACAACGGAGAAAATGTTCCCTTACCTTACATCTATCCTCTTTTTTTTGTCTGGACAGACAAGATTCATGCTTGTATAGGAGCCACAAAATTGAGTGCCTTCTAGACGACTGTAAACTTGCTGAGATGTCACCCCAAGACTGTCAAGAGGCGGGAAAGGGAGGTTGGTGTTCTTGTTGAAAGTCTGGCAAAGAGGAGCTGTATAGTTGGAAATGGAATGCCGTCTCTCCACATCACCTGCAGCTAGCAGTGATCGGCGCAGTGGTTTTGCCGATGTGCCAAGTGCATCAAAAATGCATGATAAATCAAGTGTGCCTACCAAAGCCACTTTGTCCAGCACTGAGTCACCCGTGGGTAGTACTTCGCCCGTGGGTAGGACACCTCTCACTTTCTTCTTCTTCTTCAAATGCTGGCTTCTGACAAGTAAGATTTAATTTGCTGTTTGTCAGTGGTTTCTGTTGTTCTTTTATTTGTGCATACTCAAATGACTGCTCATAAGCAAAACGAGATGATGAGGGAGTTGTTCTTCTGCTCATTATCAAAACTCATGCACGCTTCTTTAGCTAATCTGTCGATGGGCAAGAATAATTCCAAAGGTTGGCCGTTGACCCCCATTTTTGTAGTGTTTTTAGAAAGAGTTGTATGCTAACTTTAGAAAAAAGGAAGTATAAAATATTCTATAACGGGCAAATGTGAATATTCATGATTGTATCTCCAAAGGTACTCCGAAATTCAGAAAAATGGACTTCCAAGAAAGAGATATTTCATGGCAGAAGGTAAAAGGTAAAGTTTGGTTAAGAAAAGAGGCTTTTTGAAGAACTGTATTTCTTCAGCCAATGCTGCAGTGTCCTTCCTTGGGTGAATTCCTTCACTTCTCAAAATTTCTCGTACGAGTTTACCACAAACCGTCAGCAGAGGTGCATGGAAAAGGCCGGTACCTATTTAACGCGACCCCATAAAATCAAACCCAATAGCCCAATCTTTTTAATTGCTTTTTTTTACCATCAGGGTACCCAGTCTCGCTGACAGAGATTTCAGCCGGTTCCACTTCGGAAAAATTGGCCTCCGCCTAGCATTCCCCCTAAATGGCAACTCCACCCAAAAAATAGGTTAGGCTCTTTCGACACAATTTTCCATTCTGGTCAGAAACAAATCAAAGCCCTTTACAGTACAGTACAGCTCCTGATCCCCCACCAGGACTTAGTCCAAAATACAATTACATTTTAATAATTTCCTGTCAAACGTATGCTTTTTCAATGAAGATCCACCAAGCATAGCCTTTTGGGCTGGTGCTGGACACCGCAAATGAGTGTATGGCAAACTGTTCATTTATCATACCCAATCGATCCTCGTACAAAGCAGACCAATGGTAACTATCAATCTTTTCCTCCTGTTACGGAACTTAATCATTTGACTGAAAATCAGGAAAACTGATAAGTTCTAAGCCAGACCAGGCAGGCTCAGGATTTTTAATTGGTAAAAGCGTTGTGAAATATTTAGTTTTTGGAAGCTCTCGTTAGTCTTCTTTGCATTGAGATAATGATCCTTCTGCAGTCTCGGTTGTGTGCTCAAAAATTGAAGATTGTGTTCACGTGTGTTCTGCTGGACTTTGAGTTACGAATGGGCCCAGTCTTGTCCTGGAGTTCTCATGATTCTGATCTTTAGGATGATGCGGCTGTAAGCGAAGCCGACTTGTCTTCGTCCTCTGGTAAAACCGATTCTGAATTGACAATTTCAGGAAGGCAGAGCTCTGCTAGTCACAGTGCGTTTCCTAAGAACCATTGATCGTTGAGTGTCGACATTCCATGCAATGATAGACGGAGAAAAAGAGAAACAAACTATTGATCATAGGCTTCACAACTCCAACTGACTAGAATAGGAAAGAGGTGCACGAAGTTATTATCTCGAACATTCTATAGTATAATACTCTTTTCTTGCAATTTTCTATCCCAAGGATGTTTGCAGTTCGTAGCAAATTACATTGACAAGATAAAAGCAGGATTTTGTAATTTTCCTCTTTACTTCAAACTAACTGACTACCCGTCCTGCGGACAGGTCATGCTTTGCACGTAATGAGCGGACCGGAGTCCAGCGTGATACCGCGATCCAAGAGGTGGACCTCTAACTGATCTGAATCCGTGTGTAGGTCTGTGCCGCCAGTCGCGTGATGCCCTGTCCAAAAGTGGCGTCCCTGTGTATTTGCCACCTCTAAACTCATTCTGGAGTCCAGCGCGACCCGTCTTGTGACTGCTACTGCGACAAACTTAGCTGCCCCTACCTTTGTATATGGCGGTTTGCGTAGACCTTTGTACACGGCGGGGTGGTGGTGTCTTCGTTCCGCAGGATCCCGAAGAAGAGCTCGGCGAAAGTTCGTTGTTTGGCGAAAACACTTTTCGGAACGCGCTCGGGAGACGTGGAAAGTTTGGTGCTGATCGGGGCAGGCGTTTAGGAGCAAAAAGCAAAGAAGCGCGCAGACAACTTCAGAAATATTCAGAATATAATCATAGAGCTTTAATCCTTAATATGTGAAATAATCAGGTATCCCTGATTATTCCTGATAATTCGAAGGTTTTCTAAGTCTGATTATCCCAGATTACTTTCCTTTTTTTCCTGTGAAAGTCTGTACCTAACCGTTCCTCCACACATCATCCTGTGGAAAAGAATGAAATCTCACTCATGTTTTCCTTGAATTTTCTGATATGTTGGACCCATGCATACTACGAAAGACCATCTTAGCAACTTCGATAAGCAGCTACCAGAAACTACGAAAGGAATGCTGGGAAAGGGATGAACAAAAGAACTTCTATCTACACAATGCATAAGTATTGCGTGATGGCTTGATTTGATCGGACGGCTGCGGCGTCACTTGTCTCAACTACTGAACGATTTTGGCACCAAACCAGCGCTTAAACCCTGAAATTTGATTTGTTAATAACTCAGGGTTGAAGCCGTTCCAGAACGTGGAAACAACGGTGACCTTCTTATTTTGTTCAATACTAGACATGAAAAAAAAATCCGTTCATCCTCACGACTTCAGGACAGGGAAACATACATGTATAAGAAGTCGTTTTGGGAGTACTGTGGCTGACTGGCACTCCCCTACCATCTATATTAATGAAGCCTTGCACATCGCTAATGCAGGAGAGGCGACCATGAACAAGGACAAGGGGCTTGAAATCCGCAGGGTCTGAATCAACTTGGTGAAGAAGTAGCTGCTTTCAGACATCTAGCATCATCACAAGGGCTTCCAAGATTTTGGTGCGAATAGTAGTGCCAAGGGGTTAACGTGTTAAAATTAGTGCAAATTTCCTAGTGTGATTTAGTGAAAGTAGTAGCACGTCCGATTGGATAGAGCGATTTTTGTAACTGTCCTAACTGCCTGCTTTGGCCTGAGGAAGGGAGCCACAGTGCTCCAGGAACGCCATCTGATATGTTTTATTGATCAGTCTGGTTGAAGTCGTGAGGATGTCAATATTCGAGGGTCAAGAATTTGGTGGTTTGAAAACGGTTCAAGTTTTGGTCGTGTTCCGATTAAACTTGGTGCCACGCGATGAAAAGCATGATCCCTAATTTCTTGCAAAATCTTGCAGTAGACATTGGCTAAAAGCCTAAATTACTCAACGGGCTATTTTTCGAATATCAAGCAATTAAAAAGTGATTTTCTTTGAAAAGAGGGAACATAACGTCCTCTTGAAACCTGTGTGAGTATAACACATATTACAGGATTTCCAGATTGCCCAAACCACGGAAGGAGCTGTCCGCAATAGTTGTGAGTGCGTTGTGGCGGAGACCTCTGTTGAGAGAATAGATCAAGTCCGTGATCAGAAAGGTGAAAGCCTTAAGGTGACCCACATTAGCATTTTACGGGAAAGTGTTAATCACATCACAGGGTGTGACTGTGACGGGTATTTTTACTTGACTATGGGACATGAAGTCTAGAGGTAATAATGAGACCTGTCCTTTCTGCTGCATACTTTACATTTGTCGTATGGGTTCAGGCTGATGACGGCATAAGTTCTGGATAACGGATTGTCTACCCAGTTTGTTTTTTGTGTAATAATCTGCTGTTGGTGGTCGCACAAACTTGCCAAACTTGAATAGATTTCTAACAATGGCAATCTCTCGATCCTATGGCTCTTCCAAGATAGCTGCTTTATGCCTGATTATATTATGCCGAAGTTACCCCTCCCATTTGGGAACACGGAAACTAAGCGAAGTTTCATTCTCCGTTAAAAGTCCGTTCCTAATATACATAACTCCGTCGCTACACAATAACAGTCCGTTGTCACGTGATAAAAGTTCATTCCTTCTTGATAAAAATCCGCCTTTTTAGAAAGTACAGTCTTCATTCAGGAAAGAAGTTTTCTTCTTTTGGTGATGTGTTTTCCTTGGTACGACTGCACGTTGCGCGATGCTGATCATCAGAGTTGAAGATGTGTTTGTTGCCGTTCACAGCGAAGCCATCTTGTCGGGGGTTTAATTTATGCCTGGCAAAATGGAAACCGCAGGGAAGCTCTGCGACAGAAAAGTCCGTCCGAGAGTGGCATACTCCTTCCTTCTGAGTCAGTCTCGAAAACATTGCACGATGTGGTCAGGTGAGTTTGAATTCTTTATTACGAATAGTTTGAAATCTTTATATTGAAAAACGAAAGTGACTAAAGAAACCAACATAACTGGGTTAACTTCCCTGGCTCTCCTGCATCAAAAGTCGTGAAAACAACTCTCATGCCTGTGACCAATTCGTCGTCTCTGATATCTTCCTTGTGCTCGGCTACACTCTCCTCTCCGCTTGCTTTCGCTTGTTTTGGAAAGAAATCCAGGTTGTTCTTCCACCTCTGAAGTTCGAGGTTCCAAAAAGGGTTGCATTCTGGCTTCTAAAAGTCTACACTCGCGACTTATCGCCGCTCTTGCAGCATGCCATCTTTTAATGGTAGGAGTTCTTTGTTCGAATTCAAACATAAAAGCTTCCCAAATATTCGTTAAGTTCTTTCGCGGGGCAAGCCTTCGAGGCTCAACAGATTTTTTTTTCTTAAAATCGCTTCAAATACAACTTGGTCGCCCGCGGGTCGCGGGTGCTCCAAACCTTTTTGGATTAAACATAACCTTCAGCAAATGCGGCTTTCTTTGCTGGACACTCGGAAGTTCCTTCCATTTCGAACGTTCAAGAAAGCGAAATGGCAGGGAGGCACGTGTTACCACTTTTCCTGTGAAGTTCGTTAGGAAGCGACCATGACCGACGCCAATCAAGACTTGCACGATTATTTAGCTTAACATAAGCACATCAAAATCTTTCTCCACGCCTTTTATAAGCTGAACGATTTCCTCGGGAAAAAGCGTCGGCTTCACCTCGGCTTTCAACTTTCTCGGGATTGTTCGCCAATATACCAATCTTTTGCGCAGTGTCCTGTATTTTCTCGGAAACTAACCGTGGCGTTTGAAGATTTGAAAAGACCTAGCCGCTTTTCTCGCCTCCAGCAACGGCCGTCAGGCGGTAACACCTTGCCCGACATCGCCACGGCTCAATTCAAGCATTTAGAAGCCGCATTTTGAGCTATGCGCCCGGCGAAGTTTGTAAAGTATGTAATCGCCGTTTATATCGCTTAAAGTAGAGATTGCATCGCTTTAAATTGGATCGCAGAAAAAGCAGAAAAATAAAAACAACCGCAGCGCTGTTTCTGTCGCGAGGCCACTCGCAGTTTTGTCACACACCGGTACATTCATACTGTCTCTTGGCTTGACACCATCGTTCATTCCGCCAGGTAGTGAACCGGAGGAGAGAAAAAAATATAAAGCGAGTCAACCCGAGTTTCGACTGGCGACCACCGCCCCCGGTGTACATGTACGTGTAGGGGTGGTCCGCTGAATCGACGTGTCCCCCTCTCCTCCGGTGAGAGCCTCTGCCTAGGCCTGTGATCATCTATCATGCTTACCGCAGCCACTGCAGAGCACGCCGGCGGGAAACCAAATAGCAGCTGCGCATCCGGTGCGCGCTCGCACCGTGAGACCATTGGATTTATTTGGGATGAAAAGAAGTTACATCTGAAGCGATCGAGTGCGCGGTGTGCAATCGTCGGCGGACGCGACTGGTTGATGCTCACGTTCTTTTCGGAATGCGGAAAAGCCTCTTCCCGAAGAAGTGATGTGTTTGCGGCTATACCCCTCGACTTGCGCGCGAAAGCACATGTACATGTACATGTACATGTTTTACGGCCGTCTGACCGTAATCATTTAGAAAAAATGTTGCAGTTGAAACTAACTGCACTCGACTGGAGTAGATCTACTCCTACAAGCACTGCGGCGTGACGACTGCCTTTTTTCGTCTTTATGTTTCTGGTATAGGCTAGAAAGGTGCTATTGAGTGTGTGAGGGTGTCACAAAAGTCGAGTCTTTCTCTGCATCCTCCCCTCTCTGCTACCCCGAAAATAATCCCTCTTCTCCGAACACCTCGCTTCTCCCTCGAGGAAACGCCCTCTCCTTCGGCATGGCTCTCTCTCTCTCTCTCGACAAGGCACTCTCCCTCGGCAAGGCACTCTCCCTCGGCAAAACACACTCACGAAAAATCACTCCACACTGGACAGGGCACTCTCCCTCGGAGGCACTCTTCCTCGGCAAAAAACACATGAAAAGTCACTCGACACTCGGCACAACACCACAATAGAAATACTCAAAGCCTTTATCGTGAGCTCGATAGAGAGAAGTAATCCATTCTCACAACCCTGTTTCTCCGAACACCCCGCTTCTCTGTCGATCGAAGGTTCAAACTGAAGAAATCGTCCGTTCTCCGGCTCTCAAAGCCGAAAGGCTTGATAACCCGCTTCTCTGATCGATGCTCTACCTTCTTCGAAAAGAAATCCTCCCTTCTTCGGCTCTCAAAGCCGAAAGCGTTGATTACCCGCTTCTCTGTCGATCGAAGGTTCAAACTGAAAAAAATCCTTCGCTCTCCGGCTCTCAAAGCCGAAACCCAAGCTTTGACCACACCTTTGATCGAAGGTCTAAACTAAAAATATTCTCCCATCTCCAGCTTCAAGGCTCTCAAAGCCTTCTTCGAAAGCCGAAACCTCGATCGCTTGAAAAATACTCCATTACCGAGTAATTCTCCGTTCGAAACAAACAAGACTTCAAGTCCTTCTGGCTTCTATCACCCGATTGGAAAATATGACCAACCATTCAATGATTTCTCAAGCCATAGTCAGCCTGCCGAGCTGCAGATGAGTACGCAGATACGTTGTGTGCGCTCATGCCAAGCAGCTCGACGAGCCTTGGCCTCATTATATTCCAAAGCTTTCTTCGGGCAGTAGTAGTGTTCAGGGTGGTATCGGAACACCTAGCAATGGGCCCGTTGATAGGGGCTCTGAGCGCACTGTGACGTCTTATGATGTCAAGCGTGGGCTGTGACGCCACGCGTTGGTTGTGACGTCATGCGTGGGATGCGTAATATGTGTAGTATACGGTAGGGTGTAGTATATGTAGTACCCGCCCTAACTAGTATCGACAAGTTTTTCGCTGGTGGTACGACCATGTAGGTTTAAACAATTTGAAAGTAACGGAAATTTCCGTCCCCCGTTCTCCGTTCTCCCTCGAAAACACTCCCGCTCGGCAAAACATCCTCTTCTCTCCCCGAACGCACACGGTAAAACATACGAAAAAACACTCCAGCTCGATAAAATAATCACCCTCTTCTCTCCGCTCGGCAAATCCTCGTTCTCCACACTCGGCAAAACACACTCAAGAAAAAAAT
>JAOWAR010166416.1:0-10122 GCA_028571005.1 Clathrina lutea
GTCGTGGTGCATGCATGTTCGATCGTGGCCCAGTCGCGGCGTGTGCAACTCGAGTGGACCGCAGAGTTAATGAGATATTAAGTGGCCGATTTCTAAGTCCAGAACTGTACATATGTCTCTGATCAATCCTCCCAGTCTCCGTCAGGAAATCTTTCCTGCGCCCCTGGCAAAGACTGCCAACAGCAGTGAGCTGGTCCTGCGTCTGCCTGCATTTGTTTGATCTCAATGTGTTTGTGCAAGCCCAACAGTATGGATAGGACAGATTATGCCTGACCCATCATTTTTTATACCGTCGGAAACAGCAGGGCGGAATAGGGTACCCAGTCAGAAATTATTAGATTACAACTACAGAGCGATGGAATACGAAAAGCTTTTTTGCTCTTTCGAGGACCTTAGTGTGTCAGGTATACCTGACCTGCTGTTTGATTGTAGAAGGGTGATTGCTGAACTTCTTTACCACAGGCTTCACCGCAGTCTTTACCGCAGTCTTTACCGCAGTCTTACCGTGGTCTTCACCGCGATCTTTACCGCGGTCTTTACCGCGGTCTTTACCGCGGTCTTTACCGCGGTCTTTACCGCGGTCTTTACCACGGTCTTTATCGCGGTCTTTACCGCGGTCTTTTCCGCGGTCTTTACCGCAGTCTTTACCGCAGTCTTTACCGCAGTCTTGCTGGTAAAGAAGAGAAGGAGTGAATAGCTAAGAGGAGCAAAACGAAATGTGAAATTGGACAAGCATAGGAAAAAAAAAGATGTACAAAAAAACCAGCCCATAACTTAGACGTGGTTGGCCTGAGGGATTGGTGAATGTCAATGATATTTTCACAAACAAAAGGTGCAAAAAATTGGCATCAAAAAATTAGCATCAAATCCGTCGACACGTGCGCTCCCAATTTGGCCAATGTGATCTCAAAGATTACTGAGATAAAGAATAACAGACTCACAGAGACATGGAAGAGGCCAACTAAGAGATCATGAGATCCAGATGGGCAGAATATTAGTGCGGGAAGAAATAGAGAACGATAAGACCGGCAGACAAGGAGACAGACCGACAGACAGACAGACACACAGACAGACATAGAGACATTATGTTAGA
The DNA here is from genome assembly GCA_028571005.1 of Clathrina lutea. Classification (NCBI taxonomy): domain Eukaryota; kingdom Metazoa; phylum Porifera; class Calcarea; order Clathrinida; family Clathrinidae; genus Clathrina; species Clathrina lutea. The sequence continues at coordinate 1,094 of JAOWAR010166416.1, forward strand.
AGTCTTAACCGATCAGGAGTTCAGATAGCGATCAGTTGAACTCTCAGACAGAGCTGTTCAGACAGAGCTGTTCAGACAGAGCTGTTTCGGTCTCTGACACTCTCCGTACATTCAGCTGTGGATAGTACGCACACTGGACGATCAAATTCCCAGTGTGCGTCGACGTGAGCTTGTCTGATCGCGCGATTGACGCCTTCTTCAGCTGCAAGAGCGTCTACATCCCTGTGGAGTGCACTCACCGGTGGAGGATCGAGTCAGCCTTGCACCCAGACGCCGAACGTCACCTGGGATTTCCGGCCCCAAACGTGCTGGCTTGCATCGCTTTCACACTCTTCCCATTGAGCTTTCACCTGCCACACTAACTTGCTATATATGTGTATCTCTCGCCTGTACCTTAGCATTCATCAGTGAGAGACAAAACAGTGCGAGCTGCTGAGCCCCGTAGATGTTGTCGAAAGACAAATACAGTGAAACCTGCATTTAACAACCACTGCATTTTACAACCACCTGCTTTTACGACCACATTCTCGTGCAAGAACGGTTTCGTGCAGAAAAGTACCTGCATTATGCGACCACCTGCCAAACGCGACCAGCGGCTGCCAAAGCTGGCTAAAACTCACTGTGTAGCCTGCATTATACGACCGCGCGCGTACCGACCGGTCTCAAAACCGCGACCACATGTAGACGTGATAGATCTACGACCCAACTGGAGCCACTCGATATCGATCTGTACTGCAGACAGTGTTGACAAAACATCGCATAGACACGCGTACATGTAGACTGTCTACGGTACGGGGTGAAGGCATCCCTATACTATATGGCGGGAAAATCGGACGATCTGGACCTGTCTGTGTCTGGTTGTGATTCGGAGCTGGGAGTGGGTATGGGAAAGGGGCTGACCGGGATCTGGGGTTTTCTGATGGGTTTGTGGTGTTGGGTTTGTCTGCATTCAGACCAAGGAACAGCTTTTATGATCTTACTCTCTTGTCTTTATTGCAAAGGGTTTGCAGGCATTTTCCTCTGATCCTGCATTTTTAGACCACCTGCATTCTACAACCACTTTTGGCCGCCCCAGGGGGTGGTCGTAAAATCCAGGTTTCATTGTATATCCTCTACTGGCCAGACTTGCACTTGAGGGTCGTTGGAACTTCTATGCAAGGCTGCGTAGGATCCAAGAAGCGCACCGCCAATATAGCTACATTTGAAGCTATTGCTGACCACAGTGAAATAGATCAATCCTTCCTTCTGGCCTGGCTCGCGGCGCTCCCACTCACCCTCACCCATAGCTCAGGATGGGACTTTAAATCAAGCTGACATCACTTGTTGTTGGACCTGGCCTTACCCCTTAAGTTTTGTGATAAGTTAAAAGGCATCCCTTTCGAACATGTTTTTCTGCGCCATACAGAGTAAAACTAAGCAGTATTAACTGATGACGCATTAATGAGAAATGATGGTACCGGCACGGCCTTTGTAAAGGTCAGACAGACTATCTTGCATGTTTATGGACTTGAAGATGATACTATTCTGCTGTGCCTACTTGGGGCCCATTTTCAAGGCTCCAGAAATATACCCAGGTAAGTTTGTTCCGATTGGAAGGAAGAGATGTAGCCAAGCGCAGGAAAATACATTGATTGCAGAAAATTTATGAAGCTCAAACTCTGTGTCGAGACTGGGACTTGAATTTGCGGCACTTAACCGTTGGGTATTCCCTCGCTACTACCATGTTCCAGACTGCCGACTTCTGGGTGGATGAGATAGCTTAACCTGGAACCTGCACCATTGCACATCCTTTTTTCAAGGATAAAGCAATGGTATAGCATGTAGTAAAGTGACTCCAATCTGCTAGGCAGTTTGGTGCTGCAGGTTAAGTCCTGATCTTGGCACAGGGTTTGAGTTTCATCAAAAATTTTTTTTTTGGTTAATTTATTTTCATGCAAATGATATCCGTTGCACTGTCCTTCACCTGTGCATGGATCGATGGTTAGAAACCAAAGTTCGGACGCTTGACAAATCGAGGTAAAACCTGTTGTCTTGCGATTAGTTCTTTGTAAGCGCGGTAGAGTCATAGGTGATGTGCTGATTCTCCTCAAAATGTGTTGCATTGATTGTCTGAACTAAGCCCAGCGCAGTCACTGCTTCGGAAAGGACACGATTTAACATGAGGACTTGCTGTTGGAACTGCCCAAAGTCAAACAAACACGCAAAGGAGAAGAAATAAATGACACTCTCCAGGCTATTCGGAGACTGCACGGAAGAATTTAGGCTCACACACTGCATAGAAGAGAGATCAGTCTTGACAAACACGTTACCAACAACAAGGACTTAGTTTTGTGCTTCTCAAGCTTTGTATTGATGCCTGAAAAAAATAACATGCTCAGGTGTTAATGTGCTTTTGTTTCTTCTGTTATAGTAAGCATTCTTTACAACATTCAACAGAAATGATGTTCCACCTGGTCTGACGAGCTCAGACTCCATGTCCAATTCTGTAACCAAGTATGCTCAATCCCATAATGCTTCATTTTGCCCTGATATTGAGGGTGGAAGTGCTTGAGATGCACAGGCTCAGCCTGACATATTGTGGAACTGTGACAAATTCACGATGTAGTACTGAGGCAGTGATCAGTCAGCTCCATGACATCTTCCCTGCTTTCTTAACCCCATGCTCGTGAAGTACTTTCGAGGTTAGCTTCAAGGCAAAGCAACTGGTCTTCCTCCCTTTTTCCCACTCTTTAGAGCACTCTCACTTGGCTTAGGAAGAACGAAGCCCAGTTGAGCTGTCTTTTCCAAGGCTTGGTATGTGATACCTCACAGGTCTAGATTATCACCACACAAACAAGGTCTAGATAGACTGATGACCCCCGAAGGTCTAGATTAACACACCACAGATCGAAGTCCTGAAGGTCTAGATTAGAACCCTTAAGATCGAAGACCTTAGTAAGTAAAGGTCTACCTATTGATCATCGATGACCTGAAGATCTAGAGTCTCTCCCCACAGATCAAAGACCCGAAGGTCTAGATCAATGACCGGAGGGTCTGGATCTTCACCCCACAGATAGAAGACATGTAGGTCTAGATTGAAGGCCTGAACGTCTGGATTGTCTACACACAGAGTGAAGACCGGAAGGTCTAAATCAAAGACCCGAAGGTCTGGATCGTCTCTCCACAGATCAAAGACACGACGGTCTGGATTTATTCCCCACAGATCGAAGACCCGAAGGTCTACATTTGATACTCACTTTGAAATGAACCAGGTAGGTCACATATCAACATCACTTGAAAAAGAATCTGAACTTTCTTTGTCGGCCTTCTTATGAACGTAGCCTCCCAGCCGTGCTTGATGAGTACAGAGTGTCAAACATCACCTTATTTCATGGCAGAAACCTAAGCATATAGGGCTGGTGTACTTGGCTACGTGTGGGCGACTGGTAGCAGGCCCCCAGGCTGCACTGATTGAAGTAAGTTGCCATGGTTAAAAGATGGCCAGTAGCACCTCTGGACATTGATCGATGGGCCCGAAAATGTCAGGTAGAGTCTACCCATGAGCGGCAAGAGACCGATGGAGAGTCAAAATCTTGGCCCTGTACCATGTTGACCGATCAGCCCCAACTTCCACTCATGCAATGCCAGGAGGCAGAACTTGATAATTGCCCAAGCCAGCTGATGCCAACAACCAGGCTGAAGAGCACGCCAACTTCACCAGCTCCCTTGGTTGATGCGAGCTTCGGCAGCAGCGTGAAGCTGGCTTGCTGGAAGCATGTGTGAACCGTCTAATGAGCCAGAATAAAGCACTTGAAACAGGTCCACAAGAGCGGCGACGCACCGAAACGGTGCTGTACCATGGCTTGACGATCCGAGGCTGCTGCACAATTTGAGCCACGACAATAGGCATGTTGCGGCCAAGAAAGTCTGCCAAGCTAGAGCTATTGCCAGAAAATAAGTCTCAACTGCACTGAAGGTGTCTCAGTCCCACAACTGTATGAGCCATGAAGGTGAGCTGTTGTGGCTATTGCATACTGCAGGCATGCCGCGATGCGCAGCACGTGACGTGTACAAAAGGACGGCCAATTTGGCAGAATCTATTGGCCACAACCCAAAAAAATATATTAAAGTCCAAGACAGGCGCCAGAATTGAGGCAGGCAGGGTCCCTTGTCCTTCTGAATGTGTCTTTGGCCGGTTTTTGTGCCCATCCCCAGCTTCTTTCCCATGATTTTGGCATTTGGTGGACTTTTTTCGGAACTATCAATCGACGGCCAAGGCCCGCTGGCCATCTTAACTATGGCAACGAGGATTCAACTGATGCAGCTCGAGGCTCCAACTACTCGCCCACACCACATACAAAGTATATGCTTGGATTCACGCCATTCGAGCCAAATGGACGAGCCCGAGCCGAGGGTATAGTGGAGCAGGCAGGGTCGTGGAGGTGCTGGTCGGTGAACGGGAGAGCTTTACAAAGCCGTGCGAAGCATAGGTTGATAAGCTATTGGTCACATAAATCGCAATGCTGGTGTTTTTGTTGTTGATAACAGAAAACATTACCAATAACCAGCACTATTACTGTGATGGGCTGAGCTGAGTTGAGAACGGTTATGTCTTCTGGGAGGGATCTAACCCAGTCCCGCACGCCACATGCACACAAGTCCAATGTTTGGCAATCACAGAAGTAACTTCATCCACCAATTACACCACATTATATAAAACTCAATGACAAATACAAGTGACAATGAATAGTGAGGTACAATCATGCAAACCTGAATTAGGTGCAACCTAACCAATACATAACAAGAACTTACCATCATTTGCTATGATGGAGAGGCCTCTGGTAAGGACCGCAAGCGCCACACAGATGAAGTCAGCTGTGTGCATTGTCATTGACCCTTCACTACAACGAGGAGAAGACACGGAAGAGTGGTAGAATAAGATTATGAACACAACCTCATTGTGCACACATCGGCAATGTCTTTGCACGGCCTTACTCAATGATGGAATGTGCAAGGTCAAGAAGAAGCTCGACCTGCAACCAATATGATATTTCAACAATACTGAGGTGGCATACCTCTGCCTTCTTGTCATTAGAAAGCTTTTCGTGAATCTGTGCGTGGTTTTCCACCTTTCGAGGCTGATTCCCTGTCAATTGTCAATTGCTCAGACCCAATCCACCGGCTTAAAAAAATCGGTCTCATGGCGAGTTTTTGGTCTTTCCATACGATACGGTCCAACCTCGGTTCTGTGAAACACTACGATGTGGCTCGCTTGTCGGAGCCTACGGATCGCAATGACCTGAGCTGGAATAAACTGATGAAGATTGAGGAGAGGATGAAAGACAGAGGGAGAGAAACCCAGGATTCCGAACTGAAACTATCAATGAAACTGAAAATCGCTGGGAAGAAATTGAACTACCAAACATATTTCTTTTCTGCAATCCCGCCCATGCCCGGCCCTGCATGGTACGGGTTGGGTGTGAGGCCAAAATGGCGCAAGATGGCACTTTTATTTCGATCGCTTTTGGATCGCGCGATTGATGGCGGTCCTTCGCGGTTAGGTTCTTCCTGGTTCTTCCGAGCCAATTCTCGTTCTGTCGGGCGTTGATCGGAAATGGATTCCTGCCCGGGCTCCATTGTGGTTCTGCAATGTTGGAAGGATTTAGCAGCATTGTCGATGAAGGAGTTACGACGTATTGGAGGAGTCTGTGGAGTCTCGGTAACTGGACGTTCCCTTGGCAGTACGCCCTTTGCCAAAAATTGAATATATCTACATTTTTGAGAGCAAAGCGGCGTCGCCCAGCCTTTGGAGCTCAAAGCGAGCATTCTGCCAGATATAATACCGTTTTATTTGGACGTTGGAGACCTGGCCCGCGTGTGTACTTCCAACGGAAAGCTGTGGAGGAAAGACCTTCGGGGTGTCCCTTCTTCTTTTGAAAGGTCCATGATTTCGGACTATCTACTTCACAGCCCCGACAAAGACTTCAACGGTGAGAGCTTGCGGAGTTACGAGGCTCTAAGAGCCTATCAACGTTTTGAGAAGCGTCACATTCATGACGTTGAGTTCTGCCCAATCTGGCCAAAAAAACACAGCTCAGACAGCGCTGAAAGTCCGATTTGTTTCTTACTCTGCAAGTTTTTTTCACCTCTCAGGACACCACAAAGCAGCCATATCGTGTTGTTGTGTGCTTGGACAAGCAGACCGGGCGTCCATATGGTTGTCACTGCTGCTGTGTCTCTGGCCTAGGGCAAGCATGCAGCCATGTTGCTGGATTGCTGTTTGCTTTGGAGAATTTTATATCAAGAGGGTTCACACAGCTCCCGGATGGCCAGAGTACCACCAATGTAGTGTGTGCTTGGAGTAAGCCGCCAGGCTCACAGAAGGTTGAAGCCAAGCCCCTTCGTGAGGTTCCTGAAATTCGGAAGGCGACAAAGTGGGAACGTGACATGCATATTACATCTTATGACCCAAGGGATAAGGGGGACAAGCTGATAGACATAGACTCCGTCCGCAAGTTGGTGCATGGTCTACGAAGGGGAAAAGCAAAACATTGCACTATTATTCATTGTTGGGATGACCTGCAAACAAGTAAAGAAGTGAAACTGACCATATCAAGTACACAGAATGTTGATGATTTTGCTTTCGATTTTGACATTCCTCCATGCGCCGAAGTTGAAGTCACAAGCACGGCAACAGCCGCAATGACGGAATAGGAGAGAATGATTTTAGAGAGTCAGACTTTGCTCTTCAATGCTGCTGGTGTTCTGCCCGTCACGGACAAAGCAACTGTGAACAACTTAGAGGGTCATGCTGCTAGGGTCATGTCCCAGCTTTCTTTAATACCCTGTGCCAAGGATGAGTTGGAAAAGGCCACACATGCCCAGTCAGCCAGTCCTCGGTGGCATGCAGAGCATGTTGGCCGAGTTACGGCATCCACCGCTCATCGTGCCATCAATGCAGCAACTGCGGGCTCCAAAAATCCGGACTGCCTTGTCCGAGACCTTATGAAGTTTAAGTCAGCCCTGGCCAGAAAAGCCTTTGCGAAAAGGTGACCCTAGGCAGTATGGGTTGGAGTTGGAGCCAAGAGCACGAGAAGCGTATGTTGCACTCAGACAAGTACAAAGCACAGCTGTTGCAGTGAACAAGACTGGTTTGTTGGTTTCTGAAGAGTTCCCTCTTTTAGCAACAAGCACTGATGGTATCCTAACCAATAACAAGGAGCATGGCCGTGGCCCGGGCTTTTGGAGATAAAGTGCCCTGTCAGCCAGAGAAGGGTATGTGATGGAGCCGCCAACCGGAAAGGATTTTTTGAAGAATGTCAGTGGCCAGCTGTGTTTACGCAAGACTCATTCCTACTATACTCAACTCCAATTTGAAATGGCAATCACGGGCTGCAAGCGGTGGGCAGATTTTGTTGTGTATACGGAGTTTGATACAGAGAACACAAGTGAGAGGACGACTGGCGCCACTTATGACATTTTCATAGAAAGGATTCTTTTTCACAGATCGCTGGGAGGTCATGCTTACAGCTTTGAAAAAGTTTTTCAACAATCTCACACTAGAACTCCTCACAAGGCGTGTACAGCGCAGTGTTCTGCTCTTACCTCAGTTACTCGTGTTTCACCTGCTGAGCACTTCCATTCCATTCCAGAGTTACTTCAGGTTGTCCACTTTTTTTTTATTGCTCCTCTCTGTTCAGAGGTGGATGCATATGGTTGCCATGAAATTTGTGCATACTTTCAAAAGCTGGGTCGTTTTCTCACATAAACGCGTCACTGTTTTTCAGGTGGACAAACCAATATTAAAATCTTTCAGTAGCATTGGGCAGCATGTCTTTTTTTCGAGTACATTTTATCATTTTGGCTGAAAAAAGAATACTGTGTGGAGGACAATTTCCGTATGCAAATGATTTCATACGATTTCGTTTACCTTCGTCAGGGTCCTTAAATTATTATTTTAAAGGATTCAATGCAGTCATCATTAAAAGTCACCCTCACGATGTATGAAATTTTTTTGTTGGGACATGGAAAAAGTTCAATGACAGCATCTGTGCTAGTTCATCAGAAAGAAAGAGAAGGTAAAACACAAAACATCAATAATTGTTCGAGGAAGACGTATATATCAGTCAAAACAGAGCATGCGATTCATTTTTCTGGTGATGTTGCAAATGGCACGTATATGGAGAAGTGATGAGAGGACGATCAGTATTTTCAGTAGTGTGTGATGTCCGCGATAATTGGTGTTAGGAAATTTGTCAAGAATTAAGGCACAGACTTTAAATATTTGTTCTGGTACACGTAATAAACCTATAGGAATGCACCTGAGAATTCCAAAAAGCTTGATTCTTTGGATGGTGCGCTCGATGTGGATCCTGGCTCGATCAATCCGGCGTGTTTTAGTGACTTACATAGGGCGTCCTCACACTGCGGGAAACATGGTCAAAGGCAACGTAAACTGGCCGTTTTCGAATCGGGCGCATTAGTTGGGCCCCCACTTCGGGAGGCCATGTGATGCGCATGCGTCACATGCACGGAGTTTTGCGCGTTCGCCGGCTTTCACCCGAAGCCTCGCGTAGATATTACGTGACAGCCCGTGAATCGTGCGTGCGTGTTGTGGCATGATTTGCGGGAATCTTGAACATGTTGAAACCATTGGCCGCGCGGTGGCCACATGTATACTTTCCTTCTTTCAAGTTATTTCGACAGGGTAGAGACTGCGTTCAAGCTCTGACCAACGCCATGGCCACTGCCATGTGGAAGCGACTCTTGGCGTGCCCAGCTCGAGTAGGTGCTTACTTGAGTGGGTATGTGGATGGTCGTGACAACTTGTACCGTTTGCTCGAGTCATACAAACTGGATACGCATTCTTCTTATGTTACGAGAAGGAGTCGCAGCGGTTTTGCCCATTCTGTAGAAGATTTGTGTTCCTTTGGTGACGGAGTTGGACAGCGCCGTGGTAGACTTAGGTTTTCAGAAATGAGTGGCGATCTTGCAGTTCCATTCGACGGGGTGCCTTTCTTTGTCACTGGACCAAAACTTGTCCTCGACTG
>JAOWAR010166427.1:0-10122 GCA_028571005.1 Clathrina lutea
GTGGGGCCAATGAGCGCAAAACCGAGGCCGTGGGTTCGTGCCCCACCTGAGGCCAATGATTTTTTCTTCGTTCCCTGTCTCTCTGCCTCCTCGGGCGGTCAACGCGATTCTCTTTCTCATTTAATCTTAATAATAATATTAAAGCTACATGTACTTGTCGTGTCTTCTGCCCTCTTGAGGTTCCTTAAATTTGTTTTGTTGTCATGGCAAAATAATGGCGCCCGCGGCGAACGGCGACTTAGTGGAGCCCCTCGTCGAGGCTCGCTTGGTTCTGCTCGCCACCTCTTGCGTCGGACCTCGCCCGAAGCTCAGAAGAAGACCAGATTGCTGTCCCTGGAGTTTGGGGATATCTTTATGTGTACGTGCATTATTTTTTCCAGCTTTCGCTGTCAAACAACTTTGTTGAATGGGGGGTGGGCCCATCGAGCTTCGCTAGTCAGAACGACATCCTGCTCGTCGTTTCCAGGGATGGCCATGCAAAGTACAGAGAGGTCAGGAGCTGTTCCTGTGGATAGCAACATGCCAGTTTTTGTCGAAGAAGGTGGGGTAAAACTAGCGCTAAAGGTGAATCATGCCTCCCCGAGCCACTCTGGTGCTTTCTTCAACCCGAGGATGCTTGTGAACAGGTAACTAGCCAGACGGGGACGGCTGATTCTGTGATGGGAGGCCAGGTGCTAACAGGAGAGATGTTCTCGCTCGCAGGGAGCTGGTTTTATGTGCTCTCGCATCAATCAAGGAAAAGAAGCCAAGCTGTCTGGATGCGTTTGCAGCGACAGGTACAGCTGCACTTCAATATGTATGTATGTGTGTGTGTGTGTTGTGTGTATGTGTGTGTGTGTGTGTGCGTGCGTGCGTGTGTTGTGTGTGTGTGTGTATGTGTGTGAGTGTGTGTGTGTGTTGTGTGTGTATGTGTATATGTATGTCTGTGTGTGTGTGTGTGTGTGTGTGTGTGTGTGTCAATTACTTTGGAGAGATTTTTCAACTTTTTCAGCCAATTAGTGACATGTACATGTATAAGCACAGCTGTGAATTGTTGCGTGAATTCGACTGCTGCAGCACATTTGAGATGTCTTCGTGTGTCTTTTATAAACTGATGTGGTGTGTCCAGTGTGTACGTGAGTGTGTACGTGTGTGCGCGCGCACGTGTGTCTGTGTCTGTGTGTGATATTTCACTTAAACTATGGTCAGATGAGCAAGGAATGTGAAATGCGAGCTGTTGTGAAGCATTAAAATAAAGATGATGAGAAAAGTAGATGGCTTTTTTCAACACAATCCGTTTTTTGAAAAGATCCTAGGAAAAACCTTGGCAGTGCTATGCCCACCTCTTTTGGGAGCTATTTCCAAAACAGGAAGGGGCACTAGGGTTGACGTGTCCCAAAGCCATACAGATCAAGCAAGGAGAACAAAAAGCGGGAAGGACGAAACAGGTGGTCGACCAATGGTTGGAAGTAGCTGCCGTTGGAACCTCATGTGCACAGAGAGCATCCAGCTCTTGCGTAGTTCTAACGCAGCTTGGCAGCAATCCATTGTGCATACACATTTTTCACTGAACAGTGCACAAACAAGGGAGAACGTAATGCAGAGAAAAATAGAAGGGTGGGAAGGGGGCAACACAAACAAAAAACAAGGAAAGAAAGAAGGAAGAAAGAACAGTGAAAAGGAAAAGATCACAAAATGAGAAAACAGAAATAGGAATATAAACATATATATGTATATATTAGCATGAACAATTAAGAGAAAGAAAGTAATGACAAGACCCATCTCAATCACAGCACTTCACTTCCCCGAAGTGTACTAGGATTGACAACGAACTGAAGCTCGGAAGCATAGATTGTAGTGTACCCCTCAAGGACACCTTGACTACCAGCGGGCACCAACAACCGACTTTAAATTCAAGAGACTGCTTCACTGGATCCAAACCTCTGTCTTACCCCAACTCAGTATGCCACCAGAAAGCTGACTGTTAGCAACAAATGTCACCCAAGTTATAAATAAACAGTGCTTCACACACCAGTGAACATGGGTGGCAAGCAAACATGTATCATCCCAAAGCCTGGTCTCAAGAAACAGAAACCGCCATCCCCTAAGCTCCAGTGGCGCCACCGACAAACAAGATGTAAAGTCGAGACTTGTGTTGAGTGTCAGTATACTGCAATCAGGTATGACACCAATTTCCTGTCTAAGTACCATTGAGGAATACCAACATCTCGCATTAGAAAACCATCAGCCCATAAAACCCTGTGTATACCTTAGTATATCTACACAATCATACATCTTCTCCAATGTTCCTATGCCGTGTTGCAGGAATCTCCGGGCTTCGTTGGCTCAAGCAGCTAGGACCTCTGGACCTCAGCATGTGCGAAATCTCGTCGTGCACATTCAGGAGCCTTCAAGAGAACTGTGCTCTGAATGGCGTGAAGACCATCCTCGGGAGTCTTGATCTTCGCCCTCCGGAGGAGCGCAGTGCAGCTGTAGCGCCATCTAGTGACACTTCTCGGGCCGGGACAAGCTCTTCACTGCGTGAAGCTGACGCTTCTTCGGCTGCCGACAGCAATGTCTTTTGTTCTGAAGACAGAGGTGTGTGTGCCGAACCATTGAAAGCCACACTCTTCAACTTTGATGTCAACGTGCTGATGCACGCTCGAAACTTTGACTTCATGTAAGGGTGTGCGTCTACGTCATGTTGTTGTTGTTGTTGTTATCGTTGTTGTTGTTATTGTTGTTGTTGTTGTTGTTGTTATAATATGTTGATGTTACTTTTTGCTAACCTGTACACTGCTGTACTGCCGTGTCATTGTTTACTTAATATATCATCAAAGTATAGATCTTTTGGTTGTCTAAAACTGATGTTAGCACTGATATTTGAGGAAACTTTGACCTGGATTCATGTTCTTCACCAGCCCTGTTTTTTGTTGTTGTTTAAGGTATGCCCAAAAGAATTAGGACGTGAATAACATGAAAGCTTTTTGTGAATTAGTCGTAGGATAGGTCCAAAATCTTTTCTTGAAATGAGTTAAGAATTTGCTTGTTTCTTTGTGCCTTTGTGTGATTGCCAGACACCTCGACCCATTTGGTCACACTACACCCTACTTAGACGCAGCTATTCGCCATGGTCGCCGTGGCAGCGTGCTTGCTGTGACCAGCACAGACATGACAGCACTGCTTGGTCGCTATCCACACGTCACTGCCAGACACTACAGTGGCACACGAATCATTCAAACGCCTTACCAGTCAGAGCTGGCTGTGAGGGTGGTGCTAGGTGAAATTGCAAGGTAGAAGAGGGGTCGGGGTGTGGGAAAGAGAAATAGAGAGAAATAGAGAGAGAGAGAGAGAGAGAGAGAGAGAGAAAGGGAGGGAGAAACAAAAGGAAAATGAAAAGCCTAGGGCTAATTCCTTGCCGGAAAGACGTTCCAAGATAGTGGTAAAAGACTCAAATGTAGGAAGACATGACAGGTGGTGATCTCCCTTCCCATGAACAACGGGCAGCAACTCAGTAGCGTGATTTCATCATGGTGAAGTTCTATCTTGTTCTGTTCAATTGTGGTGAATCTTAATTAGTCAGGAAATTGGCTTTCCAAGGATAAACTTTGCTCTTCAGCTGTAATCAGGAGGCCTTTCAGCACCTTCAAAGGTCAAGTCTGTGGCGAACGAATTGTTTCTGTCATTGTTTCTCACCGACAAGTAAAGGGCTGCCACTAGTCACTGCTTGAGGGAGATGTGCGTGCTTGGTAGGCAGTGTTGATTCTCTTTGCTCTTTCGTGGAAATCGATTGCCTGCTTGGCCGTGTTTAGGCATGTGTCAGTGTGTGCATGTGTGCGTGCGTGCGTGCGTGCGTGTGTGTGTGAAGAAGTGTAGTGTGTGTAAGTGTGTGTGTGGGTGCGTGTCGAAACTTTTTTTCCTGCTCACATTGATTTTGTTTCCTTTGCCAGAGCTGCTGGAAAGGTGGAGAAAGGAATTCGTCCTCTGTGCTCAGTGTCCTCTGACCATTTCTTACAAGTGATCGTTGAGATTGAACTCAATAAGACAAATGCAGACAAGAGCATTCGGCAGCTCCAGCATGTCCTACACTGCCGGTTCTGTGATGAGCGTGCATTTGTGCCAGTTGGAACCTTCTCAGGTAAATCGACCAATTCCAACAACTTACCCTTCCCTTAGAACATCTGATTCTTGAACAGGAATTGTGGAAGAATACTCTTGTAAACATGGTCTTTGAGTTTGACTGTTTTTCAGGACTTAGTTTCATCTTGCGTGTGTTGCCATTTCATGTTTGATTCTACCTGACTTGTCGAATGTTTGGCTCCAGCTAATCGTGACAATTGACATTTTGCTTATTTTTTTTTTTCCTTTTTTGTGTCGCCGATACATGCCTTTCGTCCAGGCTCTGCAGTCAATGCTCTTTCATGCAAGTGTTCAGAAGGAAGCGCTGCACCTCTCTGCACAGTGCTTGGTCCTGTTTGGTGGGTAGCGTGTGTGGTGTGAACACAGAGCTCTCAACCATGATTGCTTGTAATCTCTTTCCATTCACACTACTTTCTCGCATCCTTCTTCATCTGTTTGGTCCAGGTTGCCCCTCATCCCTGCATCTTTCTCTCCTAACACATCAGTATTGTTTGTTATTCCCAGGTCTGGGCACTTGTTTGACAAAAGCTTTGTTGAGCAAATGTCAGAGCAGGCAAAGATGCTGGCAGTTTCGCAGAAAACTCAGAAACTGCTCAAGATGATCAAATTGGAGGCGGAGTTCATGGATGAAGCAACTAAGGATTTGCAAGATGTCAACCTGGCCAGACCATGTAGCTCGATGGCAGCCTTTTACTACAGCAAGCACTTCCAGAATATGAAAGGGCTAGAGTTGCCACGGTGAGTTCATTCAGTCTTCGACATTATATGGTCCTTGTGCGGCTTCTCTGTTGATTAAGGAATGGACGACCATGAGAACAAGTGAGGTTAATCAATGGCTGTGGCAGCTTCCTAAAAGACCTGGCATTTGTTGAAGAGATGTCTCAAGGTTTGGTGGAGAAAAAGAAAAACAAAAAGAAGGGTGATTCTGTTGCAGTGTCTGCCCAAAGTGTGAAACAAGGCTTGAGCATCCCTTATGTTTTCGGGTTCAAAGACAATCTTTTCACATTCTGTGCCTGGCAGGTTTGCTGAGCTATCCTGACGACGGGGGTTGGGCATATTTTGATTACCTTCCATAACTTTTTATTGGAATTGTGGCATTTAGCCCTGGCACCAGCCAGGTAAATGGGTTTTTCAGTGAGGTCTTGACTCCATTATGACTGGGTTTTATGAGAAAAAAACCTAGCAGAAAGGCCACCTGTTTCATCTTGTCTCTGTTTAATCTTGTCTCTTGAAGAACAGTGCAAGTCAATGCTTCAGAACTTGATTTTGTTGATCTCTCTGTCTGCCCTTTCTTCTCTTGCTGTCAGTGAGGCGGTTTTCCTGGCCGAGCTGAAGCGGCTTGGTCATGGAGCAGTGCCAACACATTTCTGGAGAAACTCGTACCGCACCACAGCAACTTTGGATGTCTTTCGGGGAACTCTTCGAGCCTTGGCAAAACGCCCAAAAGAGACAAAGAACACTGCCACCCATTCACATTGAAACGATCTGTTGATACAATATCTGCCAATTAATTCATATTGAAAGCAATATTCATTCATTTGACTATGGTGAGTCGTGGGGGGGTTGACGATGACATACCAGCTGCTTAATTTTTAGACCTACAGGATCTCCTTGCTGGTGAGCACGTGTCGTGCATGTCGTAGATCCTTGACCCTCATGCAAGCGAGGAAATGAAACGCCCTACCACCCGCTCAGTGTGATCGATCAAGTAAAATCATAACTTGAGTCAGAAAGAAAACAGACAGACAAATGGTTGCAGCGAAATTTCGTGACTCTTGGCAACAAGCACATGAATCTGTGTATTGGTAGATTTGAAGTAGTCAGCTTACGGATTAAGAAATATGTTTTTCATCGATACGAATGTACATGTAGGATTTCTGTGAAGATATGAAGGCTTACAGTGGTGGAAATAAAACCGAGTTTCTAGAGTTGGTCTCACTGCATGTATGCTAACTGGTTATGTGTGAAATAAACAGTGCGTGAGGGGAGGAAAGGAAGGATGGATGCAATGGCATTATCGTGTTAATTTGCTGGCGATCCAAGAGCCTTACTAAGTTTTGCCTGAAGGGAAGAGAGACAGAGAGAGAGAGATTGGTACAGTCAAACTCTGTTATAACAGACTTGGTGGACATAATATGAATTGTTTATACGAGGTTTCCTGGTTGTACACACGCTGATCGGTGCTATGAAAGTCAAACGCAATAACCGAGGGGCATGCCGCATCACTATGCGAGTCTGCTATACGTGTATTCCATTTTAAAGGTTTGCTTTCAAAGAGACATTGCTGAAGGCAAGGCTTCCTCTGCTTGAGCTGGGGAGAAAGCTGGAAGAGTCAAAGACTAGTATACTCACAAAGATTGCAGTCAAGTGTAATTCCAATAAAAGCCAACACGATCTTTAATCCCAGTAATAAGTACTGAAGGATCACATCAAGGTTGTGTGTTGTTTTGTGGGAAGATGTCCTCTGATGTTCTTGGCTTTTGAAAGCTTTACCTTCAGACTTCTCAGCTCCTCCATCTCCTCAGGATTTGCGTCTTCTATAGACTTGCCATCTGGAAGGAGTGCCTTTAGTTCACGTGCAAGCACCATTCTGCCCTCCTGTTAGTTGGTGAGCACACACACACACACAAATAAAATTAACAGCAGCAGTTGTACATACCACAAAACACACATTGAACGTTAACAAAAGAACCCAGTTCGTGCCCTACTTGTGCACACAATTCTCCTTCAAGGTGAGAGCATGACTCCTAGGCTGCTGCTGTCTTCATTAACTGTCTCTCCAGCCCTTCCTCAACCGTCAGTTCCTCCTCTCCAGCCCTTCCTCAACCGTCAGTGCTTCACCTCGCTCCTTTTTTTTTTTTTTTTCTGAACTACCACTTCCACTGACATGTCAAAAAGACCAGATGTGCCGGACGAAGCTATTTCAAGTTTGGCTATGCAGGCTTGACAAGATGATGACCGTGACCAACGGCAGAACATGAGCGCATCACTTGAGGACACTTCAGCAGCCACCAGAAACAATGCCACCAGGAACAATGCCACCAGGAACACACCTTTTCAGTGAACTGCATTGTACACAGCCTGGGACAGACAAAGAAACAAACAAGTAGTGAAGAGGAAAAAGAAAAAATTATCCAAAAGAACATGAAATTTACCTCAGGTTTATGCTCGCTTTAAGTTAAGAGCTGCCCATTGGGAGGGCCTATCGATAGGCATGTAGTGTATGTAGGCTTCCTTGCAGGCAGTGGTATTGACGGTTGTGTACAACCTCAAACCCGGATACTTTTCTAGTACGTGGAAGAGCTGCGGTCCAGAAAGAAAAGGCTAGATTTTGAGGCTATACACAAGCATCAATACTGCTCCCTTCCAAAATGGCTATGGCAACAGGCGTGATAGAACAATGGTAACAGGTGTGATAAAGCTATGGCATTAGGTATACACAAAGGTATCAACATAAGGGGACTGCAGCGCTGACATGGTTGGCACCATGCAGCAAGAAAAAAAGAAGTACCCAGTCAGTGCTCTCTAACATCAAAACTGCACATCACAGGCCACTGCCATCACCATGGCTACAAATATACCTATCCTTTCCTCGCCGCGTTTTGGTCATGTGTGCTTGTGCCAGCCTGAGGAGAAACGAAGAAAACATGTTCAGTCTTCTCTTCAAACTCTACTTTTTCGGGTGAGATCTGCACCTCACAAAAATCAAAGCAGAAAGAGAACGAGAAAGAAAAAAAAAATGTTTATTTGAAGAGAGAAACTTGACAATAGCAAAAGACATGCCAAAAGTCAACATTTTTCAAAGCACTTTCATCCTGGCTCCTGAGTGGAAATTCAGGAAAGCAACATACTGGCAGACACTAAAAGAATGACTACAACAGACCTGACGTTGACATGAAAGAAAGAAAAAATCATGGAAGTCAAGACGAAAGGTAAGTTCGACAAACAATGGATATCCTGGCCTATGCTGAGTTAGCCAGAATAAGAGAGTAATATACTCTCTCATACATTCAAGCATAGCAAACACCGCAACTAATCACCACCCCTCAAAGACCTGGCATACAATATAATCAACTTGAAAATTAATGCAAATAATTTTTCTTCCTTTTTTTTTCCTAGACAGAAGCTATCTCATAAACTTTTTCAGTGTACAGATGCAGCGAACATCTGAAGCAATCTTTAACAGCTGAATGGAGAGGCAAAGGTAGCCGCTGAGCTACCCACCCTGGCCGGAAAGCAGGCGTCTGCAGTGGTGTGTCCATGGGTAAAATTGCTGCACGACTTCGACTAAAGAGACCAAAACAATATAAAAACAACAACCAAAATGATTAGCCCCTCCAGGATGCTGAAGACATAAATTCTTTAATCTCAGGCAGATAATGTGCAACGGGTTTAAGGCAGGACCCTACCCCTCCCGCCAGATTTGGCCTCTTCCGTTTTTCTAACATATCTGAAAGCAGGTAAAGCATCGAACTATCTGGTAAAAACTGCGTTCGAAAATTCGAAGAGGAAGTTGGGAAAAATGCGACCAAACATCTCGACTTTCAGCAGCCTGTCATGGCCCTGCATCGATGTCCCGCGGCTGCGCCTCCGGTTTGATTATGGTATGAAAGCTAGCTGTAGGTGTACGTGCTGACCGGTCATGTATGTATTATGTGACTCAAGACTGGATGACATCATCAAGCGCCGAAGGGCGCCAGGTAACGCTAACCGGCTTTGGCCACCGAACAAAGTATTGGCTGTTTCGAAACATACGTTCTGTGCTCCTTCCCTGGAGTTTATCTCAACATCCGCTTAGGCTATTGCCATGAAACTTAGCATGTTGAATCTTCATGCCCTTGGCTACAAAACCATGCTAGTGATTTAAACAGTTCTATTTCATTATGGAATGACACGTTGCGAACTAGCTCCAACTCGGCAAAAAACGCCAAGGGAAGTTGTCAAGGTCAAACAGATTTGGCCTGGAGTGAGCAAAAAGTTGCAATCAACTTCTCAGAGTACGCTTTTTACGGTTTTGTTCAGCTCCTGCTGTCTCCGAAAGCTCCAGAGATTCCAAAATAGCCTTAAAGCACTTTAATTTACATGGCCTTTCAAACAAAAAAGAAAAAGCCAAGCGATATCTCTTCTGGTAACGAAAAAATGGTTAACGGGTAGGATCCTGCCTTAAGGGTTTGGCTTGTGTGCATGCGCCATCTTTACACTTCGTTGCTGTATGTAACTCTGGATGGCAAAGCAACCTAGATGCACCCAAGTACTGGGCGCCGATGTGATCTCAAATTACCATCATGTAACTGTATATCAGTGCTGAAAGATGAAGTTAGAAAAAGAATACACAAGCATCTCTTACGTCGAGGGTCGTGCAGACAAAGCTACGCTGGCTGCCGCCGCCGCTGCTGCTTTCTGCACATCGAACAGAAAAAAAAAAAAATCAAACACAGAAAGGCTAAGAGTATGGTGAGCACGAGGAGGAGGGCAACGTCAAGAGAGTTGCGCTTTACACTTTACCCTTCTTGGAAGGCAGTTTCCTTCTCAGAAGAGGTTTAATTCTTCCATTGATTGTAGCAGAAGCTTGGTTGCGCTTAACTCTCTCCAATTTATCAAATGTCTAACCACCACCGACTCCATGCATCCACACATGAAAAAACCAGGTATGCAAAAGAAAAGCTCTTCCTGTTTTCTGTGGACCTGTCTTCCACGCCTTCAAACCACTAGAAACAGCCAAGAGAGGACAGGCTTGTTTTCATTTTTTCTTTCTTTCTTTTTTTTTTTTATCAAAAATAAAAAAAAACTCACTCGTCTTGGCCGTCCACCTTTTGCAGCAGCTGGTGTTTCTAGGGCCATCGAGGGCTCCTGAACCAAGACACACATTGGTATGATCAAACAACGAAGTATTACAAGAAAGAAGCTAAAATTGTACTGCCGGGAAAACAAAAAATCCCACCGAGTGAGACAACACATCAAATTACAGCAAGTTAGAGCACAAGCGAAAAATGGAGTTTCCTT
>JAOWAR010166438.1:0-10122 GCA_028571005.1 Clathrina lutea
CCCCCGCCCCAGTCCAACGCCTCCTCCCACAAAAGCAGATGCTCCAAGTGAGGTTCATAGTTGAAAATCTCTTTATCTTCTTATCTCTTTATGTTCTTGGTCTTCTTTGGCTTAGGACGTCAGTTATAAAATTAGGCAAAGACCATATCTCAGAAATGTAGGGTATTCTCAGAAGGTGACTTTTTTCATTCTTTTCTCTGTGCCTGATCCTTTGCAGCGAAATGTGGGAACAATCGACAAGTCGAACGAGGAAATCGCTGAGCACATAGCTCGTTGCTTAAGAGAAGTGTGTTGATTTAAACCTCCCTCTCACTCTACCTGATTGTGTGTCAAAAAGTGTAACATAGCAACGTAGGTGTGTGTGTGTGTGCATGCCTCTCACTCTATCTGTCTCTCCATTACTCTCTCTCTCTCTCTCTCTCTCTATACAGCAGTTGTGGGTGATAATACACCATTTCATGAAGGACGTTCGTTGTAAAGTCATCACAAGAAGATGTCTATCACTTTTGTGTTTTTTTCGCTTTCAACAATGCACAGAGGACACTGAATTTGCTCATTTGGCATAGTGGATGTTCTGGGGAAAGAACGTTTATTTCAACATTCTCGTACGGAATACCTTTTCCCCATCGCTCCGCAAATAATGTTACCCCTATACATCCCTTCTCAGCAACCAGTTGCCATAATGATGCCAGTCTCTTCATCCTTTCCTCCTCAGGCGTAGCAAGGGCGGCGTGTTACGAAGAAGCCGGTATGTTCAGGAAAACGAGTGGCGACAAATTCGTTGACTAGACAAGATCACGCAGGA
This sequence comes from Clathrina lutea, assembly GCA_028571005.1. NCBI lineage: Eukaryota > Metazoa > Porifera > Calcarea > Clathrinida > Clathrinidae > Clathrina > Clathrina lutea. Next base: position 806 of record JAOWAR010166438.1, read on the forward strand.
GGTCTGGCCCAATCGGAAATATTGACATAAAAAAACTAATAAGAATACATGTGCATGCTGAGAAGAGGAGGGATAGGGGATGTACGTCTTACTGTGTTTCACGGACGAAAAATCACCGATCTTCAGGCGTACATCCCCGGCCCGTTCTCTCCTTTTCTGATTCAGCAGAAATCGAGCAAAATCCAAGCTTTGGTACTCTCAGACCCTTATCTACATCTGTATGTAGATCTGGGGGGACAAACACGGTTGGATCTTGGCTTCACCAGGGTCCTTGACTTTTTCTATCCACATGTTTGTGACAAAATAAAATGATTTTGGACTGTGTATATGGCGTTCTGTTGCTATAGCAACCAATTCAAAATGGCCGGTCATTAGGATATGTTTTAACCATGTCCCACCACTGCAGTCCATACTAATAGGTGGACACTACCTTGAAAAGAGAGGCTGGGGTGACAAATGGTGAAGTGAGATGTTGATAGTCTTCAAAAGGGTTGTTGCCATGGCAATTGTCATAAAATGTTCCGGAAGTTTCCATGACCCACGAGTGCCTACCACCCGCGGGGTCTACAGTTAAAGAGCTTTGGTACTGCTGCGAGCCTGTTCGACTGTTACATCTGTGTGTTGGTGTAACCTCTGCCGTTCATTTGGCTGCTGTTAGACATCTCTCTCAACAATTTCTGGCTGGGTTTTCCAAGATGGCTAGTTCTAGCCGGAGAGACCGTTTTACGTCAGAAGATGTTGCAAAATTGCTCTCAAATGAGATCGACGCTGATGATGACTTGGATGAGCTTTTCACACCAAGCGATCCCGAGGAGGATGAAGATGAAGATGAGAATGATATGGACCAGAACAATGCTGCTGATGGTGAAGATGATGAAAGCGGCCTAGAAGGTGACAACTCTGTTGCTTCTTCACGTGGAAAGTCGTCCAGCTTGATATCACCATCTTCACCGGCTGAACGTACTCCCAGAAGGCAACAGTGTGTCAATGGAATCGACCAAGCACTGGATGCTGCGAATTTTGCAGAGATGGAGCTTCCTCCACCGACCAGGAAGATCTATGTCGGCTACTTAAGTCCCCGCAAGAAGAAGAGCACAGAGAAAATCAAGGGGCGGATCATTCACCAAATCCACAAGGACGCCAGCGCCGGTGCAACATCATCCGTGTTGTTCCTGGGCTAAAAAGCCAGGAGGGGAAGTCTGTGGAGACCATTCGAGAAGCTTTCGATTTGTTCTTCTCATAGGAGATGATGGACTTGCTTCTGTCATCCATGAACCTGAAGATTGAGCAAACCCTGGCTGAACAACCACCAGAAGCCCTCACAGACGACAAGAAACCGTATCTCCGCACAACCGACAAGTGTAAGCTCTATGCGGTGGTTGGTCTTTTCTAATGTCGAGGATTGATGGGATTGAGCGACCACAACATGCACCGCATCTTCTCGGAGCGAACAGGCCATCCTGTTTATGGCGGAGCTATGTCCCGAGATCGCTTCTACTTTCTCACCTCGCACCTCTGCTTCGATTACTACCGGTCTCGACCTGAGCGTTGGGAGCTTAATCGCTTCGCTGCATTTCGGCAGTTTTTTTAGGTGTTCAACAACGAATGCTCACAGCACGTCACACCAAGTGAGTATCTCTCTTTCGATGAAACACTTTATCCGATGCGAAATCAAGTCGCTTTCCACCAGTACAACCCAGATAAACCAGCAAAGTACGGCGTTCTGTTCAAGTCCCTGAACGATGCCCGGGACAGCTACACCTTTCAGTCCCTCGTGTATGCTGGCAAGCCGAAGAAGCAACCCGCGTCTTTCTACATATCAGGAACGCAGAACTACATCAAGGAGCTTGTCACATCTCGGGAGAAGGGCACGTCACTTCATGGCAGGAACATCTCGATGGATCACCTATGCACTTCTATTCCAATCGCCAACTAGCTCCTGTCAAGGAACATTACCTGTGTCGGCACGCTTCAATCCAACTCGGTAGGCATTCCTGATGAAGTGAAGAGTCTCAAGAATTGAGAGCAGTACAGCTCGAGAATGGACTGGGAGAAGGAACGGGGCGATCTAGCCATCACGTCGTACGCCGTGCCAACCAGCAAGGGCTAGAAGAACGTTTTCGTTCTCTCGACCATCGAGCCACGTCCAGGCGTCAAGAAAGACGTCGGGAAGACGAAAGCTTCCATCATGAAGCTGTACGATTTCACCAAGTGTGAGACTGACGTCGCCGACCAGAGTATCGGCAAGTACACGACAAAACTCAAGTCCCCCAAGTGGACCCGAGTCTGCTTATCCTACATGCTCAACACCGCTCGAGTCAATGTGCAAAAGCTCGAGTTTGCACCAAAGGAAGTTTATTCATTTGACTTGGGTTGGGATCTTGCCGAAGCCCTTGTGCTCCCATCTGCTCAGCAACGGAGCCTGATTGACTTCTCAGCGAAGACCAGGATGAAGGTCGCCCTTCTGGTCGGAGTGCCTGATGCTGCGAAGACCGACTTGAAGGCCAGCGACCCATGCACTGAGACAAGCGGTCGAAAGCGGTGGCACGCTTATATCCAGGAGCTGGTGGGAGAGCCGGGCTACAAGGAGGAGAAGAACAGGTTGAAGAAGCTGTAGACAACATGCAGCAAGTGTGGGCAAGCCACTTGCAGCCAACACCTCATGAAGATCTGCGTAGACTGTGTGTGAACGACTTTCTTAGCATCGACTGTAGTTGGCAGTTTGCAGAGACATACCAAACTTGCTTTTCTCAAACATCATCTCTTTGTAATACACACCTACAGTATGCCTCTTCCAGTACCCAAGTAATAGCCATTAGAAGTAGACAAGCTTAAATTTACTAGTAATCAAGTGGTCAAGGAAAGTGTGCGCTAACGGTAATAAAACCGCGAGTAGCCAAACTTCCACGCCACACATTCTCGTAACTATAAATGTGAAATCCACCAAACTTTATCAGAGTGTAGTGTTTATGATTTTCCTTAACTGTACAAAATTTCAGGTTCCTGCTGTTCAGGATTTTGAACTTACAGAGGGGGGGGGGGGGGGTTTGGGAGCCAAAATAGCCTGGGAGGGATAGGGTTAACCTACCTGATGTTCTCCACAGTATTCAACATTATTGAAGGTACACTGCGACGCATCTTTCGGCTTTGAAAAACGCGCATTACGCTCTTCAAAGTCGCGGTGCTGGCACCGAGTGATTACGGGAGAACGGCGGCAATTTCAAGTTTGGACTTGGCGAGGTTGGTATGACTATATGTGCGTGCGTCGATTCTGTATCTTGCATTGGGCCCTTTACAGCCCTTGCACCTTCGATCACACGTTCGGGAGGTCGCGCGCTGCGGGAAAAGTTGCCTCTATGCGTGAACAAGAAGTAGCCGAAAGCAATAAATCATCTTTTGCAAAAATTAATGGAGTCGCAAAAGCGTCGCAGTGTCCCTTTAAGTAGAGATGAAGAAAACAGAGTTGAGTTTCAGGGGGTGGTTCACTTCCCAGAAAGCCAGACGAACATGGCAAAGATGTTCTTGGCAGCGATTCAAGTTCGAGAGCAAACACGAGTACAAGGAAAAAAGGGACGAAAAGGGGGAGGGCACCAGCAAGCAAGAGAGCTGAAAAAATGGCGACTGATAGGTCGCCATAGTGCGTGCGTGGGACGTTTGCAAACTGCACGACGTCATGGTGATTAATGATAATGAACCACGTGTGTTGAGTAACATACACGTGGACGTACAGGTGAGCAGGTTGCCTCGCAGCGGTTGAAAGGAGGCAAGGCTTCCAACAGCTCAGATGTTCTTGTTGAAAAGAAAAAAAAGTTCTGGCAGCGGTGTGTAGGGGAGTCCTGGGGAGGGTATACGTACTGAATGTGTGCCCCTCAGGCCCTCCGAAGAATTCGAAGCTCCGCTAGTGCTTATTTCCCTGAGTGACCTTTCGTTACACTCGTTTTGGCGGTCATCGTCGGTCAGCAATCGTCGCATGAAACAAGGCTGTACCTTCCTCCTTCACACCTTCCTTGCATGCATATGCAGCGTCCTGATATGGGTTTACTTCTCTGACAAATTTTCAAGAGCTATCGTGTATCGATCATTCTACTTTGATTGCGTTTAATTCTTTACTAAGGCGCTGCGTTCAGGGCGCAGTCTCCTTCTGTAGACAAGGATTTGAATCCCAATTCCCAACGACAGCTTTTTTGCCAATGTTCAAGACCCCTTTTTCTCGAGCTCAGACGGATAAAAAATTCTTCAGTCTACCGGTGTGGTTACGTCAATCTCGTCTCATTGAAAATTGTACCCTGCCGACAAGTTCTCTGTCATTCACTGTGTAACATAAAGCTGCCGAGTGTTATGCAGTGTATACATGTACGTATGCGGCAAAGGCGGACATTCGTTCACGCATGAGCTCCCTCTATCGCTTGATGAATAAGATTCACCCAAGCTGTCGGTACGTTAAGCGTGAAGGGCATATTCTGTCACAACGTTACGCGGCAAGTTCTCAAAGTGAATGAACGATCTCACGCCGCCGCGATGACAGTTCCCGACCAAAGCACGCAAATTTACTTCTCATGGCCGGAAACTGTATTGGCACTTGCACTACGACAACTTGAGGGTCTCCATGATTTATTTGTACCTGTTCTTAACTTGGGCAAACGTCACGGGTGCAGACTCAACAGAAATTGACCAAAATGTAATTAGTACTCGCAAAACTAGTAGGCTGTCAACGCATTCAGGGGTCAGCAACTGATCGCAAAAGAAGAGCGAGAAAGCAAGAATGTATCACTTATTGTTGTATCAATCGAAACGACTCGATTGAGGAAGCTTTAACGGAGCAGGAAATAGAATACAGTGTGGTCTTTTTGGCGCGATGTCGAAGGTTAAACCGGTTTCACGAAATCAAAATTAACACCAGACAAGACCTTATAGATAGACTGCGCTTGTTCAATACTGATTCCCACATCCGGGACAACTTACCCTGATACTGAATCCTTTCACCTAAATGCTTCTAGCGAGATATCGAGACACGACCTTGGTCGTGCCTTTGCTCCGGTATTCATGCTCCATAGGTCATAACCAGCTGCAGCAAGCTACTGTGGCACTGTGGCATGAAATCGAACGCTCATACGTAGTCTATCGTTTATATCAGCAGGCGGTACGCACTGCTGGCGCTGGCTGCAGCTCGCTCCGGCTGGTGTGCTCTAGCTGGCATGCTGTTGAAATGCTAGTGCACGCACGCGTGTGGCTGACTCGAGCACCTCTTTTGCCTCGACCGGGCCGATCGCCACGTAGACTACGTCCAAAGCATCTAACTCTCGGCGGTATACGTAACATGCGTAACCGAGTCCTGCGCTGCGGTGGACAACGCTCTGTTTTCGGGTAGTGGCATTCCAGTCGTACAGTAGACCTACGTCTTTTCCAATCTTGGCCTGTTCAGATCTCGGTACGTCGTGCAGTCTAAGTGAGTAAGTAGTGTCCAGTTCAGCTTCAACATGGGCCGCTTGCTTGAGCCACTTCACCTGGCCCTTCTCGGCCCGCTTTACGCTTACTCGCTCTACTCTTTCGTTCGTTACCGCGTGCTGTGGCCACGGAGCTCCTGGCCTAACCCTTACGTCAGAGACAGGCAGTGGGGCGAAGACACCTTCTTCCTCTTGGGATATTGGATTCACACGTCTTGGAGCTGCATCCACACCTATATACTGGCACCGCTGCTTCTGAGAAGAATGCACGATCATCGCGATCTGGCGAAAGCCACCACAGGGCCATTCAAGTGGTTTGTGCTTAGCCTGTGGTTCTACCTAGCCTTCTCACCTCTGCCATTGTTGGACGCAGGCAAGGGGCGGGCTGTGGTCTACAGCTCCTGGACGTACATCGACAACTCCATCAAGGCGGTAATCATCGTCCTTATATGTATCTACTTGGTGAGGCGGTTGATCCGAGCGGAGGTTGGGTTTGCCAAGAACGGTGATAATGCGGAAGTCGTTCGGTCGGACTGGACGCGTCTGATAGGCTGGTCAACGTTCATGTGGATATTTGGCGGGCGCGCATTACCAATCATGGCCGTTGGGGAAAACTTTCTTTACGACTACCAGACAGCAAACGCGGTCTTTGCAGTTTTTATGACCTTTTTGGACCTATCGGCAGCCTATTACTACATCCACCGCCGACCATCGAGAGAGCTCGTTGAGATCGAACGGGACGCGCACCAGCATTGAAAATCTCGATCTGCGTGTATGAGTTACGCATAGGCAAGGCTTGTAATTTAATCTTGAAAATTTTACAATGCCTTATTTTTTCCTCAAGGTGTTACGGAATCAGATAAACTTCCCTAGACCATTTGAGTCGGTTATGAAGGCATCAGAGGTACTACTGCTGGAGACCAGAGCCAAAGACTCTCTAGAGTTGATTGTCACCACAAGAATGTACATGTATGTAACAGTGGCACAACATAAAAAACAAGATTCGAACTATGACGGCACTGTGTGTTCTCTGTCATGCCGCTTAGAGTAGGATATCGATTGCTTGCTGCTGTATACAATTCTACTTCCTCTGCAGACAATATCTCTCAACTGATTCATGTGAAGTGGGATGGTAGCCATGGCTTGAAGTGTGGTACTGTAGTACTACTATTTGAAGTGCTTCGTGATTGATTCATGAAGCACAGACCTGCGCACATGCACTTAGCAAGTGGATGACCAGAGAGCAGACAGAACCAGAAGAAGAGACAGTGGCATCAGCTCTTCCTGGGGCAACATGGTTGCAAGTTGAGCCATGCTACGCTCACCCTGTATGTTTACTAGTCATGAAAGAGCTGGTTGAACAGCAGCATTTTCTTTTCTTGGTCAGCTGAGGTGGTTCATAGGGTCATGCTGATCATTCATTCGCAAACTTTGACGTAAACACAATGTCATCTTGATTGCATTCCTTGTTGTTCTCTACACATGTGCCTCAACATGTGTGTATATGTGTTGAGCACTCTCCCAACAGGTTTTGTTTCCGTAGGAAGTAAATGTGCATAATTATTACATAAGCAGGTTGTGTGGGTCCTGAGTTCGATTCCTGTTGGGAAAAAGTATCTCCTTTAACACCATCATAGAATGTGAAGCTTGATCATGCTCTTTCTTCTATTGCTTGTTCCTCATTCAGATATCAATAGATTTCTTTACACTGCATGGACCACTGAAGCTTGGCTGAAAGGGTCTGAACCCGCATCTCTGTTAAACCTCCTTCTATATCTACCTCGTGCGAAGAAGACCGCAGCAGATTTTGAGAGATCATAGTGCAGTGTCTTCATACAAACCCAGCAGCCGCTTTAAACTGTTGGCAGCAGGGCGTGACAGTGACACCTCGTTGATGACTCAGACTCAGATCAGAAATACCTATTTTAACAGGATATTGTAGAAACATATTAATTGGCATATTTGTCCCACTATGCTCCTCCCGTTGTGAAAAGGAGAGGAGAAATGACCTAGCTGATTGCGAACTCTTCAGGGAACAGCTTGACAAACGTTTGGCCCAGAGCACTTCAGAACACCACCCTGGGAGGAAAAGCTGAAATGCACTATATATAGCAAACCGAATTTTTTTCAAGAAAAAAGCTAATGATGAGAGTAAGCAGGAACACTGTAAAAGGCGAGAATGTTGGCCAAAAGGTGACAAAGCTTAGAGGAATTTCAAAACACCTGACATGATCTTCTGTTGACAGCTCATGATGCAATGTACATTGAGGACCTCGAGGTAGGCTACAGAAGACCATTGGAATATTCTCAGCAGTGCCTCATTTTTTTTTGTCATATATTCGCTCTCAATTTGCTCCTAATCAGTGTATCTTTCGTCTGGCATGGTAGCATTGGCAAATCTGGTGCGCTTGCTCTTGAGGAAGTTCAAGCTGTGATGGCTGTCATTCTCCGCTCGTGCGCATTGTAAACCTGACAGCTACTCCTTCTTCGATCAGGTCCACATATCCGGCTACACTAACTTCTTCTTCCTCCGAACTTCCCTGGAAAACTCGTCCGGCAAGCATTAAAAGCATTCCTGGAAAGAAACCTTTCAAGCACGCATTGCCCGGAATCACACTGGCCATGGTACGCACACAAAGTACTTCCCTTATTTCAATCTTCTCTCCTCTTAATACGTAATGATGCCACCCGGTGCTTTCAAGTTGAACTTTAAACCCTCACCGATTTTGAAGCCACGTAAAGCTCTTTCTCTTCCTATTTCTCCTATCTTCTTTTCTGATCGGAGATCCTCCCGACCATATGTTGGGAGATCCGCGAAGTAAAATTCTTCTTCTCTCAGTTTGTGTTCTATCTGTCCGGCCCCTCTCACTTCATCCACCGGCATCTTCGTTCAGGAATTTGTCCCATCTTAATCTTCACCAAGAGCAATCATCAACCCTGACCAGCTTTCTATCTTGAGCTTTTTCCCTGTGGAACAACTTCAACTTCCCTAAAGAGGTACAAAACTAATGTTGAATTCTTTAAGGGGGCACGGGCCCACAAAAATTACTAAAAAATTAAAAATTTCAAAAGTAACAGTTTTGCTGGCTTAAAGGCTCAATAGAAGCCCGATGCTACTTTTGGCAAAGTTTGAGGTTGATGCTGGCTTCAGCTGAGGCCGCTAGCGGCTTTCAAAATCAACAAGATTTTCCAGATTTTCCAGAAAAACTGGTTTGCAACAGCGCATACTAGTATCTCATTAGCTCTCCGGGACTGTTTTTGTGTGCCGTCCTCCTTAAAGCTCAAATTCTGTTCGAGGTTGTAGTCATAGTTACCTTAGACTACATGTGGCGGCCGCAGCGCAACAACTGTCTGTCGAAAGTGTTTTGGAGGTTTTTGAGTCAAGTTGTCGAAGAAGAAGCAATATGGGAAGCAGCAGGAATAGTACTAGTAGCAAAGGCGGGCGCGTCAGACGAAAGAAAAAGAAGTTCTACGGGCCAGATGCTCGCGTAAGCGGCGATTCACCGGACAAGGGCAAAGCAGCTCCCTGTGGCGATGTCCCTGGCAGCGCCTCCGCTCGAAAGATATTGATGGCACCGTCCTGGCTTGAAGGACTCTTCGAAGAAGACGAAGGCCTCGCTGATACCTCGGACCCTGACACCAGCATCCTGGAGGAGGAGGATGACGATGAGGAAGAAGAATCAGACAGTGAAGAAGAAGAAGGGCAGGCAGACGGCGATGATTCAACTGATGGTGGCAGAATTGTTGATTTATCTACCCTTCAGGCTATTCTCACAGCCGTTAGTGTCTGCAAGGCTTGCCAGAAAGGTGAGCTCAAAGTCACAGAGTCAGAGCGAGTTGGACTAGGATCCACTGTCACAGTCACTTGCTCAA
>JAOWAR010166449.1:0-10121 GCA_028571005.1 Clathrina lutea
AACCCGATCTGACGCGATCAACGCATCTCGGCCAGCGAATTCGCGGATCGATAGCTGCATTGGCCCATACAACAGACATCTTGATCAACAAGATATCAATCTCAAATTTTGATATCGTGTTCTCACTAAGTTGATAAAACACACTCAAGCATTGCGATATGTTAGAATTTCTTGTCCACAAAATAGATGGTGTCTGTGTGTCTGTTTGTGTCTACGATCAGTTTATGTCAAGACACGGCACTGGGCAGCGACCCGACTTGCACACAGGGTCTTTGTCCTCCTTGTCATAGTTTTGGCCTGTTTTCGTGCTGTCCATGGCTTCTTCCCACGATTTGGACATTTGCCGGTGGACTCTTTGGAAGTTATTGGGCCCGCCGTTGGACACCTGACTGTTTGGCATAGAATTAGCTCGCGCTCACATATGAAAGCTTTACTTTGGTGGGACCTCATACCCAAATGAAAGCTTCGCTCTAGTTGAACCTCATACCCAGATCCCACAGCCAAATGCCTCATCATCTGTTGCGTTTGGGGTATGTTGCCTTTAATGTGGTGTTACAAGCGGAAGGTGAGTTGCTTTGGAGGTGCTATGAGCTAAAGGCCACTTTAAGCCTAATTGAAGGTGGCCGTGAGCCGAAGCCTGGAGCTGTAGGGTGTGTCATCTGATCTGTGCAGTGCTCCGAGCCTGTCCAAATCCTCAGCTACTTCAGTTGGTAGAATATAGTCCTGTCAAAAAAGAGTTTATCAGTCGAAAACATACAACAGGGAAGCAGCTTCATCATGCAATGCCCTCAATGGCCTTGGCAGCCATGGGGAACCATGCCTGCATGAGCTGAGATCTGAGGATATGTTTAGATTCAGCGCCAACTATCGAAAATGCTCTTCAAACACACTGATCTCCTTAATCTGGCCAATGCATCCCAAAAGTTTTTCAACCACCTCTAGCTCCAAAATGAAATGGAGTTTGAGCTTGCTTTCTTTGCCGGAAGATGTGAAATTACTTTGTTCATCTGAAACGCAAAGCTGCGTGTATCGAAGTGTTGAAAGACCTTCTTAATGCTGCCCTCATTGTTCAAGTTCAGTTTTTAATCTGTTATTGAAGAAAGTGCCCAAGGGCGATACCAAGCAATAACAGCAGACACTTGGGTAGATGCAAGAATGATTTTATTGTGCCAAACATTTCGCTGTCCACAACACCGTCAGTGGCAGTAAGGAATGGTAGTCAGGAACGGTAAACAATACGGAGGGACGTGCATTGAGAGGTGTTACATAGAGATTATCACCAGCAGAGTGGATGAGCTGAGAAAAGAGAAAGCAAGCAGAAATGTCTGCCATATTATTTTAATATTGTGCCTTTTCGTCAAAAACACATCACCTTTTGACTTCGGGCATCAAGGTCACTGACACAAACAGCATAGTCAAAGAGGTTCGGGAACATTTGGCCCTGGCCCTTTCTTCGTTCCTCAGTCATTGCAATCAACATAAGAGTCATTCCATGCCCTGAAGCCTGTCAGATCTATCCCTGTTAAATACACCAGCGACAAAGCACCTTACTATGATGAACATGCTTGGATCATCATGACAGTACACGACGGTACATGTCAACAGCTAGAAAATGTATCTGTTGACCTAGCCAACGCAGCACTAGCCTGCTACACAGTGGCCAGTATGCCAGGTTTTATCCTTCTACATGCTAGTTGCATGAACTGGAAAAACAGATATTTGATTTCGGGTTGCAGCAGCACCACCCAGTTTTCTTGGCATCATGACTTATGCACTGATGTCATCATCACTACCCATCCAGTCCCTATTCCAGGGTGTGGTTCATTGGATTTCAACTGTGACCATGACCATGAAAGTTATAAAGAAAAACTCTTGTTTGGGCTTCATTCTGAAGGAAGTGAACAAATGAACAAACACTTGGCCCATCCTTCCATGCATCCTTCAGTGCTATAGACCTAAGTTAGTTGTGATGTTTTCAGAATGATAAGAAGAACATAGGTCATATCCTGAACGTGTCGAATTTAGCAATCTTCAGCGGCACTTCTTCTTTTTGCTTTGCGCTCAGGAGCTTATGGATCATTTGAACGAAGCTCCGAGTATCCATTTTTGGAAAGAGTTGAGGTCTCATGCTGGCAAACACGACCATGGGAGGAGTGGCAACACTTTCCATGCGGTAAATCGCATCATTGAAGAATATGTGGCCGAGATCTGCGCTATTGCATGGCCTCTCCAACTGCTGCCAGACCCGCCATATCTCGAAGTTGCTGACCGCGGGAGTCACTTTGTAGAGGATTTCTTCAAGCGGGATGCCTTTTGTGATGTGAAGTCAGACACAGTTGACGAGACGATCTGGCCAGCCCTGCTCCAGAAGAGGGAAGGTCGGGTTGAATGTCTTTTGAAGGGCCTGGTCAAAACTATTTCTCACTGACACACTAAGAATTAATAGTTCATGTTATGTTATTCTGTTGTCATGGTAATTTTAGGCTTTCTTATCCCAAGCGACCATTTTTCTTCTTGATTGTTTTCTCCATTTTTGCCAGAACTGTCTTCATCAAAAATTAACCTGTGACCTTGTAATCACCCATTGCTTACTTTGTCTATTTGGCTATTTCATTTTTTCTCTAAAACAAAGCTATCATTACTAAGTAGGCTCACTTGTCATCTGCTACACACTTTATTCCCACAATGTTTGCATGTTACACGAATATCCTCGTTTTCGGGTGCTCATCACCTATTTTCTGAGGCTAGGAAATTCCTAGTAAAATCGGATCCCATATATGACGTGAGATTCGTATTAATTTCCGTCACTGTTTTCTAAGCAGATGGACAGCTTTGGTAAATCAGAGGAAAACGGAATGCATTGATCAGGAGAGGCACAGATAAAAGGATCCAAATAAAAACTATCACAAAAATGGCAACCAGCGTAGTATACTCTCACACAGCCTTCTTCACAAGTCACTTCTTCAGGTAGAGACAAAAAAGAAGAAACCAACGCCTCAGTAGCTCGTGGAATGTTTCTATCTCAAAGAAACATAGCTTTCTACCAGTAGTACTCAATAACTGAAAGTAAAAATCTGATGATCCTCAAATGAGGACGAATACTGTTCGAAACGAAATCTCTTGACAAAAAAACAAAAAAAAAACAAAGAAGGGCTATCCGTGGCCGCAGAGTACTACGAACAATGTGAGCACGACGGAAAAGGAAGACAGACAAGCGAGAAGCGAAAGAAAACTGACAAGACTAAAAAGAGGCGAACGGCAGAGGTCTGCACGAGATTAAAGATGTACATTAGGCATGTAGTAGGAATTGCAGGCAGGGCGCTATAGAATGAGTAGAACATGAAAAAGATACAAAGTTAGCACTGAAGTACACCTACGAGAAACTAGTAAAATACTTTCTGCCAGGATCGGAATGTCCGTTTCGTTCTGAACATTCCCTCTTCTTGAGGGAACATTAGTTTGTTCAATGTCAATACTCCAGTGGGCATAGGCAGCACACTGGCCATGTGAAAATCTTGTCCCCGACTTGCACATTCACGCCTTGCACCTTTCTGTCAGTACTCTTGAAGGTCTTTGTGATCTGAACCAAAGGCCAATGACCTCGAGGGTTGTCAGGTGTGATTACCATGACAACATCTCCTTCTGCAAGGTTCCTCTGCTCCTTGAACCACTCTTTGTCCAGTCAGAGCTGGGAGCCACTCTCTCATCCCCCCTGCACAGAAATGCTGGACAAGTTCCTGCACTCGAGTGCCATCTCTTGCTTATGCTAAAGCGCTGGTCGTCGAGTATTTCTGGTGCAAGTGATCCTCCAGCTTGCCCGTGAATAAAGTGATTTGGTGTTAGCAGGAGGTCATGCAGGGATTTGCAGCCTGGTAAGTGAGCGGTCGTGAATTGATGAATGCCTCAGCTCCTCAAAAGCAGTCATTAGTTCCTCAACAGTGACGTCAGCATTCCTGAGAATGTCATTGACTGCTCGCATGGCAACCTTCATCATTCTTTCATGTGTACCTCCAAAGTGTGGGGCCGCAGGAGGGTTGAAATGCCATTTGGCCCCATAGCCCACTGTCTTCTTCCTGATAATGTTGTGGCTGAGTTTCTTTATCAACTCACGGATCTCACGCACAGGTCCAACGAAGTTTGTGCTGTTGTCTGAGGGATCTCCAAAGTATTCTGTCGGCTTGCCATCCGATTGAAAGCTTTCAAGGAGGAGTCAGTGTCAAGACCGAATGCCATTTCCAGGTGTACAGTTCTTGTTGCTAGACACGTGAACAGGAAAAGGTAGCATTTTGCTCGTCTTTTCCCTTGACCTTGAATCGTAATAAAAGGGATCACCGTAATTCGCAGCACAATGAATGAAGGCACGCAATGAAACAGCTACTCTTGCAGTATGCAGTTGACCCATTGCTGGCTTTGCCTTCAGATGCCTACATTTCTGGCAGGCTCTCTCCCAATCTCTGATCTCCTCTCGTGCTGCAATAATCCAGAACCGGCTTGAGAGAAGGGCTAACAGATAGCTTGTTCCAGCCGCATGACTGCTATTCTTGTGGTAACACCACACTATAACCTGGCTCTTCAGGTTTTGACGCGGCACGATGATGGCATGCTTCGTATCTCGTCGGGTAAGCAATCCGCTTTTTGCAGTCGACTATCGTATCTCAGAAGACTAGATGCGTCGAGTGAGGCCGTAAGTTAAGAAGTTGCTTGAGGATGGCATCGGTTGCCCATTCTTGGCAAAAGAAAGTTCTTAATGAAAAACTGAAGACCGAGCCTGTCGAATGAAGAATGCCTCTGCATTTGCAATCTCTTCTGCTAAGAGCTCACGGTCTATTCTCCCTTTCTGAATCAGTCGGCATTTGTCTATGAGCCAAAACACTCATACTAGGCCCTCATCAGGAACTCCAACTGAAAAATGTTTCAGACGCAAAACGGAAAATTTGTCACAGCTGACTTGCTAAACTGCACTTGATGGTTGCTGGTGTTGTGCAGCTGCTGCGTTGTGTTTGAAAATTTGATGTCAGCAATGAATGTTGCTACTCCGCGCTTGACCTCTCCCCCACCCACCCCCACGCTACCCTCCTTGGTCTGCTCCGTTCTCCTGGCAGGCCAAATTTCTTCCGGTTTTTTGGAGGAAGCTGGGACCGGCCCATCAAAGACTGTTTTTAATGAGGTCACTGGATGAACAGCCTTTTGAAGCAAGATCTGCCTAGTTTTGCTTGGTTGGCATGTGACACCGCCAATAGGGGTTGGTGAAGTCCTAGATCTCAGCCACACGATTCACGATGAATGGCCGTAGACTCCTGCTCTGACAGTAAAGCCACCATCGAACATTCAGGCTGTCACTCCAGAACACCATGTCGTGGAGGTAAGCAGTCCTGTGACTGAGGCTGCCAGCTGAACTCTGAGGACTGCAGCCACCAACTCCAGTCGCGGTATGCCCATAGTTGAGAGAGGTGCTATATATGGTTTTGTGAACATAAAACGAATCGAGATCTTCCCATCATCATGTCTTGTCCGTGCGTAGGCAACTGTGCTGTAGGCAATTTGGGAAGCATCGACGAAGACATGTAAGTCAAAAGACAATGATTGTGGTCCTGGTTGAAGGCAACGTGGAACTTTAATATCTTCAATCTGGTGTAGCTTTCCAAACCACCTTGACACGGCCTCTGTTGTTGATTTGTTGCACGGCTGGTCCCAGGCATTGCCAGAGAGCCAAGAGAATCTTCTCTTGGATGATGTACGGTGTGAGGAACTCAAAAGGGTCGAAGATTGAGGCAATCTTCTTGAGGATGTTGCACTTTGTCACAGTCAAGTCCATTGCTGTTGGCATTGGCGGAAAGTTGAAGAAGAAAGGTATCTTTTTCCGCTGACCATTGCACGCCCAGAGTCTTGGTGAGTTGGTAGAGGGCCTTAAGATTGACCTGCTGGGAATATTCTTCAACTGGAGTCGCCTTCATAACTTGAGATGAACTGGACAACCACTTCTGGGTGCAAATGCCAGAGCTTTTCTAGACTTTGGAGAGTTGATGGTAGAGCTCAGTAGTGTCGCCAATTAACGCTCTCAACAAACTCCATGCTGTCGTTCATGTACGTTGACTCAAGCATGGTTTCAGCTGCTCATGGTAGCTGCTCTTGGACTCCCTTGGCATGTTCTTGAGCGACCAGCTGGGGCAAGTAATGGTGATGAGCTCCCGCCGTACACCACAAGATTGAATTCATACTCATCAATGTTGGTGCTGCCTGGTGTCTGCCAGAGCAATAGGTGGTATGGTCGGTCTGATGGTGAGAGCTGGATCTGTAAGTACATCTCCTTGATGTTGATCGGCAAACAGGGTAGCAACGAAACTGTAGAACAACTGCGGTGAGGTCCCTTTGCAGTTTAGGTCCTTGGTGTGCCTGGTCATTGACTGAGTGATACCCAATGGTGTTTCCCAATACATCAAATACAATGCGAACCTTGGTCGTTGTGTTCTCCGGTTTGACAACGGGGAAGTGTAGTAAATACCATTTACCACACATTTGTTCTTCTGCACGGACTTTCCTGATGTACCGTTTCTCCTCATACTTTAGGATCGTTGCTTGGCATATTTCAGCCACTTCCAGTGAACCCTTCAGTCTCCTGATTGTTGACCCAATACGGCTCTCTTCCATTCTGTAATTCGAAGTGCTCTTGGTCTTTCTGCTTCATTCTTCCAGGGCAGAGCCAACTCATATCGCTCTCCATCGGGCTTCATTCATTGCTTCGTTGCCTCTAGCACAAACCTGTCATTCAGGCTTAGCTCTGGTTGTTTGTTCGCCAAGACAGTCTCTACTTTCCAGAACTGCCTCAATATTGCATTGGTGTTGTCTGGCAAGGCATGACACGCTCTGTTCCCAGCCAGGCTTGTGTAGGCATCTCCATCCATCCCAACTGGACCAATGCAGATCTAACCCAAAAGAGTTAACCGTGCCACTGGTTCTCCCGGGTGACCTCGCAGTTCTCTGCGACAGTGGTAGAATTCAGCGTGGTGGAGTCCAATCAGGGTATCCACGGTGAGACGTTTCGCCACTTTCGGAAACCGAACAGACTGCAAGTACTTCCACTTTTTCCTTGCTTCTAATGCATGCCAGTGCACCACCTTCAAGTCTCCCATCACTCATTCTGTAGCCATTGCCCACACATGCCTGTGTACATTGCCATCGCAACTGTGGATATCAAGCTCGACATACATTGACTGAAACGTCCCCATTTGTCCATTCAGCGCACTAGCTGACATTGATGTCCTTCGTGACACCCTTCTACCCTAAGTGTTCCACTACATCTCTGTTCAGATAAGTGTTCCACCACACCTCTGTTCACATAAGCGCGGGTAGATCCATCATCCAGGTAACCTTCACTCTTTGATGACA
This sequence comes from Clathrina lutea, assembly GCA_028571005.1. Classification (NCBI taxonomy): domain Eukaryota; kingdom Metazoa; phylum Porifera; class Calcarea; order Clathrinida; family Clathrinidae; genus Clathrina; species Clathrina lutea. The sequence continues at coordinate 7,387 of JAOWAR010166449.1, forward strand.
GGTTTTGTTAACCCGCAAGTTCTGCTTCTTCTACATCCATTGCCACAGTGGTAGTTGCCAAGTCAGCGAAAGCAAAGACAGAGGTTTTGAGCCGTTACCCAACGTTCATCTACTTCCATGTCTTTGAACTGCTTGCAGGCCAAGGCATCAGCATACCCTGATGGTTGGCACACCACACCTTGGTTGTGATCCGATGTGTTCGGTGAGTAGCCAGCCAGGAGACAATTGTTTCGCGAAGAAGGTCTTACTTCCAACCCTGTTTCTTTGCTCCTCATGATGCTCTGTGGTTCTCATGCTGGCTGGTCTATGCCCTGTCTCATTGGCTATAGTCCAGAAATCTGTTTCTTGCGCAAGCCTTTCCAGTAGAAATTCAACACCTTCGGTCCTACTGCCTTCAAGTACCCAGCGGTGATACGGTGCTAACATGTCCTGAGTCATCTTTTTTTTGACATGGAGCATGCGGCGTGCCCTGTCCTAGCTCGTCATGGAGTCCGGTGTCCTTCAAGTTCACCGCTGCTGTGTCTAAAAACTCCGCAAACAGCTCGACATCCCGGACATTCCCTGGTCTGATTGGTTTGTCGTTCATGATCTCGTTCAAACATCGTGATATTTGCCTGCGTTGGCCACCATACTTCCTCTCAGAATGGCCTAGGACCGCAACTGATTTTAGTGGCTCACCTTTCAGTGATTGCCTGAACTGAAGTAACTTGCACTCGGGAGTGGCAGGGCTTTGATCCCAACAAGAATAAAACACGGCTCTCCAGCCGTCATGCTCATGCCTATCTCCGGAGAAAGTCGGGATTAACATATGTCCGGAGAAAGTCGCAGTTGTGTTGCATGTCCATTTCAATCGTTGGAAGATCATCTCGGTAACGTCAGACTCGTCCCATGGCGTCGTCTGCATGTTCAACCTCCCCGCTCAGTACCGATGAGTTTTGTGTCTTCCCATTAGATGAGCTGCAGACCGTTTGTGGACTTCGCCCAACCTCCGCAATCACTGAATCAACCCATTTCCGGATGCTTGTCCCTTGTTTTGGCGCCGGCGGCTTGGCCAATGACGCCGGCTCTGCTGCTCGTTTGTCCGATTCAGAAGGTTCGGCTAATGCTCATCCCGAGAGTTGATTTGAGTTCGGTTCCCCTTTCGCAACGTGAGAGCCTGCACCGGGCATTAACTGCCCTGTCGTCCGCGACTTGCTGGGTTCTCGTTCCAAGCCAAGGCTTTGCGCTTCCTCCTTGGTCTTGAGGCCTCGGTCATACGCTACGTTGTACTCCGAATCCATCGTCTCCATTTCGGTGTTCACTGCTTCGGCATCTGCTAATCACTATCGAGTAACAAGCCCTTGAAAGAGTTTACCACGCGCACGCTGGGTGTCCGTAAAGCAGTGGTCCAAAGTATATAATCAGGCTGGGGATAATCTCTCAGTTCGTCGCCCCCTTCGTCTGTGCTTATCTCACCAGCAATCCACGTCGTGACCTCGTGAAGGCCGTTTTCGTCTTCGTTTTTTCATTCTTAAACAGCAATAACGATCGATCCATATCCATGCTGAATAAGGAAACTATTTTGGTGCCATGACCAGCTCACGCTGGCATGGTCCGATAGTAGGCTATCCCCTGGCATTGCTACTTCCCGACAGCATACCATTAGGCGTCTATTCATAAAAATGGCGACCTAGCTGGATCGGCGAAGGTGGGGGACACTCGCGCACCGGCCGCAAGCGACATGCACGGTGGCACCGTGGCTGGTATGCACACATTGCATGTCCGTTCGAGTTCGAGCATTTCTTTTTCTTTCTCTCTCGATCAGAGTAGTCCACTTTTAGTCGGTCAGTGCTGTTGCAGTTCGTCCTGTTACTACGCCACAGCCAAGCTGGCCATTGGGTTTTTTTTTGCTCTTATCGCCGGGAACTGTCGTCATCGGACTGTTGGTATTTTTTTTTTCGTCAATCGACGCTATGCCACCTAGATCTGTAAGCGACGATCCATCTCAGTGGACGCTCACCCTTCTCTGTGATTACTGTGGAAGAAATGGGCTGAAGAAGTCCGGCGGGCTAGCTGACGCTCGGGAGAGAGTGATTGCTCACCTGGGTACCGGGATGTTTTTTTTCGACAGTGCGCTGCACCAAATCAGCGGACTTGCTCAGATGAAAATGATCAGCAAGCACAGCATCAAGGCTGGCGTCGTTTCTGGTGTCAGTCTCATCTCTTGCATTCTGGTCGGTGTCAGCTCCATGAGATTTAGCTGAGCCCCCACTCTCAGCCACGGGACGATTAATAAATCCCACAGTTGATCTAGATTGCGGGAGAAAAGGGTGTCCTTCGAAAACATCAAATATCGCCTCGGCAATAGTCACAGACTCTGTTCACGAAATGAACGCAGCAAACACAGGAGTTTGACGACAATGGAACATTCTTCCGGGGAATCTTTTGTAGCCATTGAGTCCTCAAAGCACGCTAGGAAGACGGGAAAAACTAACAGCCTGACAAACCTCAGACTTATTCTGGCAGTTTGAAGTGCCACACAGACGGCGCCTCACTTAAAGACGCCAACCACCAACCTCAACATCGCCAGGAAACAAGCCCCACTTACACCTATCTCATCTGTTTGGGCAATTAGGAACCACACAGCTACGGTGAGACTTCGACATTGCGAAAAAAGAAAAAAAAAAAGAGGAGAAGAAGAAGCTAGAACATGCTCTGCAAGTGTGCAAGTACAGTTTTGCAAGTACATGTACATG
>JAOWAR010166460.1:0-10121 GCA_028571005.1 Clathrina lutea
AAGAATTGTAACGGGAGAGGGGGGGGGGGGGGGGGGGGGGAGTGGGGGAAGGGGGGGGGAGAGAGGAAGAGGAAGAAATGGGGAGAAAGAGAGGAGAGGAGGGAGAGCTTGTGTGTAGACATGTAATTTCATGAACTGGAAATTTCCACTCGCAACCACACTGGTAAATGATAAACAGCACTGACTATCTTCTTGAAAAGCGAGCATTTTCATTGCTCATTTCTCATTTGTCAGCTGTACAACTTATTCTTTAAAATAGGTTGGTAAAAAATAAAAATAAAAAAATAAAAAAAGCTGGCAGCCAGGCTCTAAGAAATTATGGGACTACAGAGAAATGGAGAAAGTGCATGGCATGGTTAACTTTGAAAAGGAAGCTGTAACAAGCTTAACATGTTGGTGCATCACACCAGCACATCTGAATGGCTCCAAATAGCTGAGATATATTCAGAATAAGGAAAGAAAATAATTTTGTCTGGGTATAAGACCCGACAAGTAGTCTCAAGCAAGGCAAAAACCTATTCAAAAATCATACTTTGTTGTGATCTTTGTTGACTAACAGGGAAATATCTGGTTGGGGAGAGTGAATCAAATTCTACAGCATATGGCAGGTCAAAATGCAAATTATTTCTTGGGGTACCCCCAAACAATGTTGCGCCAGCAATGCCTGCCAGCTGAATCCTACAGCGTTTTGCTTTCAGCGGTAGCAGTGTTTCTCAATGAATACTGTCGACTACGGCCGCACTACAGGACAGCGATCAGGACTCTCCTTCATGTTACTAAAATTAGTGTTGATCCTAAACTCTGTCAAAAGCACAAGCAAGCTTAGTCACAAGTCATGGGATGAGGACGGGCAGATGAGTGAGGTAAGTAAAGGTGCTTTTCACTGCTCCGGAGGCGTGTTCGGGCGGCTTGAGCCAGGTGTGGCTGCCTTGCGCAGAGATCTCTCCCACGGTGTGGACATACGCTTCTGCCTGTGCTTATCGCTGGGCGAAATGCTGATCGAGCCTTCTGATTGCAAGAAAGCCTGGCTGCTCTCCAGATCATGCTGAGAGCTAGTTGATGGGCAGCATGGGCAAAACACGTCAGACAGGTAGTTTTTCTTCCAGCACTCGGGAAGAATCTTTGAGCGAATTTTCGGTGAAAACCAGCAGAAGATGATGAAATTGGCGAAGCCTTGGGCGTTGTCTCCAAGACCCTGCAGAAAAGATCATCCCAGCAAATTAAGTGGGATTAACCACCAGCCCTGCGCTGGAGCCAGAAATCTGTCAAGAAGACTCAAAATTGCTCAGCAGGAACAAGCTCAATTTACTACCAAATGTCACACCGATCAAAACTGCAAGTTTCCTACAGCTCTAACCAATATTCGCTTCTCAACAATCTTTCTTCTAGGCGTGGCCTCTTTATAGTAGCTGGACCCTCCCCCAGCGATGGATCAAACCTAGTATGTATAGACATTCCTATGCATGCTTGCGCGTGCACACACAGCCTCAAATGCAACGACTGAGTTGTACTGCTTCAATGTCGTAGGAGGAGATGTGATGCCGTACATTTATCACTGCACTCTTGATGAACTTCCTATTTATAGTTCTAAACTGCAGACAGCCCCGACTGTTTTGGCCTTACCGGGCCTCATAAGTGCAGGGCTGAAAAACTGAGACCAAGGGCTGCCGATAAGGCTGCCCTCGGGTAACTTAGCGCACTTGTGGGTTCAAACTACCACCAACCCATCGACAAGCGCAAAGTCACCTGCGACGTTCCAAGAGTGTTCCGTAAGGCGTGAACCAAAGACTTTGTACAACAGCCAAGCAGTAACGTCGTGGTCCCAGGCAGAGTGCTCAACAAGACATAGTTTTACATGGCTTTGATGATCGCAGTATCGCTTGTCACGATGCATCAGATCTCGGCTACAGACCACTTTTGCACTTTGGTAGGAATATGCCTGGGTGTGAGCACTTCCTTGGGTGTAGAAAATCTATACTTGCGATCCCATGGCCCATTTTACTCAAATAACAACATGGATGCTTCACACCAAGGACTGACATCAGCCAAAGGGCACAAGTCCGGCAGTCAATCAACGAAATAAGGTAGAGATGAAGGGAACTTACATGCAGTGTTCGCAGCGTACTGTTGTGGTACCACTTCTCCGGCGAGTAGTCCGTCTCAAAGACATCCAGAAAGGTGCGGACCGTACCCCAGATACGCAGGAGCACAAAGAGGAGCGGGACAAAGATCAGCTTGCGGTCAACTTGCTGGACTTGCCGCAACACGTTTGATGTCAAGAAGTGTAGCCTGCCGTGGTGGCTCTGTTAATGGAAAGGGTTTTGCAATAGAATGAAGCGTCATGCAATATGCGGGAAGACGAATCAAAGGAAGATTAACGCTTTCCCCAACTTTGTTTGCAAAATCTCACTTTCGTAAACAAAGAAATGATCTTTCTTTCCAAGTTCGACCAGAGTAAACCTGCCTGAGTGCAGGGAAAGACATGCTATTGTTTGGCCTTGCACTATGATAAAAGAATTACAGCGTATAACCAAGGAGAGCGTCCCTGACACAAAAGACCAAGGAGAGCGTCCCTGACACAAAAAACTGGGGGTTTTTTTTTGAATAGTTTCCATTTACTCAGCACTTGACATTTGGTAGTTGAATCGGAGGGTTTGTCAATGCTGGGGAAAAATCTGAAAACTGCAATTGGTTTGAATTTTCAGCTCTTTGGCCAAAGCTCAAAAGTTGACTTGAGCTCAGACCTTTCCATAGTACTGTTAATCGAGCCTGGTGTCGAGCCCAGGTTGAAAGCCTAGCTTCTGGCCTTGTGGCAAGGGTCGGACTAAAGGCCGTGAAACTTACTTTGAATACTCAGTACAGCAGCACATCAATCAACTGCTGATAATGGAATGCTGCCTTTTCCTTTTTTTTTTTACTCGGCTTCTCTTGCTAGCCGGTAGTGGGTGAGGAGAAGGAGGAGAATGGAAGGGAAGAGGTAGCTGGATTGTATTTACCTCGCTGTAGACGTGATATTTGATGGCCATGTACAATGTGACGGTCAGCACGTAGGCCAGAACCTCCCAGCCTTTGCCAGCCACCATCAGCCAAAACGTCCTCGCCCGACGGTCGTCCACTACTTTGGCCAAAGCCGTCACGTTAGAAACATCCGCCATGGACGAGCCATTGTCTTTGCTTCCGTGCGCGTACGGCGCCTTTACGGTGACGGGAAACTTCGGGTAGGAGGGATGTCGCCTGACCCAGCACCAGCCAGATGAGTCGAGAGAGTCGTCGTTCCCCAGCGCCTTGCAGACTATAGCGGCCGCGGTGATGGCGACGGGAACCCCCCAGCATAGGACGTGGAAGACGCCGATCAGCTTCCGGGATTTGATCACCTCGCCCTTGGCGATGTAGACGTAGAGGAAGAAGGCGATGCACACTGTCCAAAAGAAGGACGCGAGCGAGGCGAACGTGGTCACTGCGCTCTGCACCACGCAGTTCAGCGTATCCGTGTCCATGTCGCCCGGCGCGCACCACTGCGAGCAGGCCGCTCCGGCCGCGTTACCTGCGCTGTTCAGGTAGTCGGCCACGGAGAGGAAGAGAAGCAGCTGCCGGGTTGTCGTGCGCAACTCAGGCCACAACAGGTAGCTGGCAATGATGAACACGCATCCTGCCATTGACAGGCTCGCCATGACGATGATAGCGATTGTCTGTCCGCTGGCATTTCCGTCTATCAGGGCCACCGTGTCGTTCGAGTCGCTCATGACGAGACGCTTGCCAAGGTCTCTGGGTATTGAATTTCACTACTCCTGCACAGCTTGGCCTTTCAGCGAGAGAGGGGGTGCATGCTACAAAGTTTAGAAGGATTGCCTGAATGAAACTTGTCTGCCCTTGACTCGGCTCCCGCATAGCAACGTTCTTAGCAACACGTCGAAATCCGAACTCGCTGTGCGAATGAGTCAGTCCGGTCGTCCGGCGCTGGACAATGCATCTCACGGTGCCTCGCCCTCGGACTGCCAAGTCTGAGTTATTGAAAGTTTCAAGCCAAGCGCAGTAGTAGTATAGTCTACGTCCCGGACAGTGCAGCTGAGATGCAGTCGTGTCGGAGCGCAGTTCGCCGTGAAAATTGATTCAGCCCGGCGTGCATCTGCAGGTAACGGTGCCGCCGTCTCACTTGAACCGGCAGTTCAACTTACGGCGAGGGCCCGATCAGCTCGGCTTCCATGCACTTTTTAGCAGACTAAGCTCGGTGTGTTCTGGCCGCCTAGCTGGCCAAGGTGAACCTTATTCCAACTTTAAATCCAAGGAATTAATGGGAAGCCCAGAAAAGGGCCTGCTTTCGTTTTACCCGTTTTTCGTGGGGCTAAACCAATAGTTGAAATGCCGTTTAGTTCAGTTCCGCGGCAGTGGCGGTTGGAAGGCAGCAACGATCAGAACCACAGTACTGGTCGTCTCATTTCTGATCGTCTGTGCGAACAACTGTCCGACTTGGCAAAGTCTTCCTTGAGCATTCCTTCAGCGCCACGAGGGCTCCGCCACTTCTTTGTGTGCTCAGGCTGTTGCTCATGCCTGACGCGCGTGGGAAACTCGCATTGGCTTTGACCATACTGACACTTTTCCAATCGGTTGGTGTATTCACCCTCTCCCCGGCCCACCTCCTCACTCCAGGCTTCTGTTGCTGTCTCTTGTATTGCCGTGAGTTAGTTATTTCACCATACTTCAGTTTTAGCCCTTCCGGAGGGATGCTTGGTCACGCATGACGGGGCGAATCAGTTCACCATGTTCACTGACTGAGAGGTGGCAGTAAGAGCAGCCTTGTTCTGGCTATCATGAGTTATACCCACCGGCGCGCCGGGTATCGTGGCAGCTTGTCGCAGGCAATCGTTCTCACCACGGTGGCAAGCATCACTTTTCAGGGCAGGTCTTCATTCTCATTTAGAAAATGGAATCATGCCTGTTGTATTGATCGACCAGGGCCCACGAAACCGCAGAGGCAGTGGTGACTTGTACAGGAGGTATTTCTCTATATAACGGCAAAACGAACGTTGAGATCGTCGAGGCCTAATGGCCAAGCGGCAAGGCGTCGGTCTCGTAAACCGAAGATCGAGGGTTCGAATCCCTCTTAGGCCTGACTTTTTGCTTGGTCGGTCATTTCGATACTTGATTGTTTCTTTTTCTTTTTCTTTCTTTTCTTGTTTTCTTTTCCTTTTTGCCCCAAACTACTTTCATCTATCTTTTGCGACACATCTCTTGCTTTCTTTTTGCACTTCTGCTACTTTTCTTCTGTGTGTTTTCACTTTCATGTCTTTCTCCTCCGCTTCATGTACTCTCTCGGCTCAGGCAGAGACCATGGAGACTGCCATTCCCTCTGTTATCTCAGTTCAGTTGCCTCTCGCCTTCCGATATGTTTTTCCTCCCAAGTCTCAACAGTTTTTTTTCTGAAAGATCGCTCAACTTCTCCTAGGCAGGTTCCTCGTGCCCGACAGCTCAGGTTGATCCGACTCGACTCTTGAATGGAACGCGCAGCGTGGAACGCGCGCTGCGCGCTGCTGTTACATGTACAGTGCAGTTTTAGGTATCGCGATGTCCACTCAGTAGTTAGCGCATGCGTGCGACGCCCCGGCGCGGCAAGACCACAGCCGGGAGTGTGCCGGCAGGGGGTTGCACGTGCCCGTGCAGCTCTCGGCTTCAGCGGGCGGAGTCAACTGCCTTGGCCGTGGCGTAACGCCTGCAGATACAAGCCGAGCGCCATGCACTGGCTGCAGCTGACCGTTACTTCATACCGTCACTATGTTTAGGTTTGTGGCCGACATCTTGCTGACTTGAGAAGGTCTTGTTCATTCTTCAGCCGACGGCTTGTTATGACAAGCTGCCCTGCTCTCTTCACCCTGGGAGAAACACACTAAATCTGAGACTCAGCTGGGTAAGAAGCTCGCAGCATGGCCGCCGTCCTAGAACGGCCCCGGCTCGTCGCCACAGGTGAGCTTTTAAAACTCGTTCTTCGTTCTTCAGTGAACGGAGAGCCAGTTTTCGAACTTCTCGTCTTATGCAGGCGCGCGGCCGCAAGATGGTGTCGAGGACATGACCGTCATCAGCGAAATCGACGAGAAAGGAATCAACATCAACCTGCGCGTTCGCTACGGTCGCGACCAGATTTACGTATCCAAGCTTCCGGTGTGACTAGCCGATTCGGCTGGTGAATTGATGAGCCTCAGGGCTGAATTAAATTGGCTGTAGACTCTCAATGTGGTTTGTTTGTGTCTGTAATTCCGACTCGTGTTTCCATCCACTGTCAAGGCTTTATTCAAAAGCCAATTTAGCTGTGCCGGCCCGGTCGGGTCAAGACACACCCGGGAAGTTTTTCAACCGGCAAAGCGGTGTGAGTGAACACGGCAGGAATCATATATTTGGTTGGCACTGGGCACGTTGGTTCCCAGAAGAGAAGCACCGTCCATTTGGCCATGCTGGTACATCGAAAGGGGCGAAATGATTTCTCAACTCGTGCTTGTTCTACATGTACAGTATGTTTGAAAACTTACACAGTGTGTACGTATACCGAGTTTTGCCATGTTGGGCAAAAGAAACGTCAAGAGCCTTGCCCACCTGAGTCAGAATATCAACTCACAAACAAACAAGCAAACAAACGATCAAGAAGCTTGAAGACTTCAAATGTGAGAAATGCCACAGTCGTGCAGGTTCAGCTTTGTACATGCGTTGTAAACCAGTCATGTACAGTTTTGTTACCATTAGTTCTCCTTGACTGCTAAAATTCCAGACTTACACGGGCACCATCTTGGTGGCAGTCAATCCCTACAAGCTCCTGCCTATTTATGAAAAGGTGAGCTCAGCGCAGACATTGCTAAAATGTAGCCTGTGTGGATTGATCCTAGCCTGAACAGGCTGATTGATGACCAAACAGTGCTTTCAATGTAAGATCCAAGGAAGCAGGGGGAAAGCTGATTGAGTGTGCGAGAGAACTAGTAAGAGAGATTTAAATGAAGCTCTGAATCACTGTAAACCACTTGAGATGAAAAGCAATTCAACTGTTCAACAGGATTCGATCACCAAGTACGATGGAAAGAAAATGACTCAGGTTGAGCCGCATGTCTTTGCGACAGCCGAAGCTGCTTATTATCACCTACAACACACAGCAAAGAACCAGTCATGCGTAATCAGCGGTGAAAGTGGTGCTGGAAAGGTGAGGAGAAATGTTCTATTGGTGAGTTTGCTTACCTCCAAAACAATGTGTCTTTCTACCTTAACGGTTCTTCTTGACAAGAAATGTGAACATACACCGTGGCAGATTATGCCTACGGAATGCTACACACTTCTTTTTTTTTCTTCCTTTCTTTCTTTTATTCTCTCAAGTATTCTTTCTTCTTTTCTCTCTCTCTCTCTCTCTTTTCCTCTCCCTTTCTTTCTTTCTTTCCCTCTCTTTCTTTCATGACGAATATAAAGGACGATTCGATATGCTCCTTTCCTTGTTTCTTTGTTGTCAACATGATCAGACGGAGACAACAAAGTTCATCCTGCAGTATCTGTGTGAGGTGACGTGCAGCGAGACACAATGGGTCCAGCAGCAGATTCTCGAAGCAAACACCGTACTGGAAGCATTCGGTAAGTTCACGCACACCCAGGAGCTGTTCTTCAGTTCCGGATCGGAACGAAACAGCTAAAGTGCTGCATATTGATACCAGCAACATTAATAAGGGCTTGCATGGGACCACACGTTTTCTGATCAGCCAGAATGTCACTGAGTTGAGTTCAACCTGGTGCTAAAATGCCTGGGGATGCAACTGTATTGTGTGGCAGGAAGAACGGCACTTGACTTTTGCATGCGTACTCCATGTATGACAAACGTAAACCTCACCGTACTGAACTACACAACTACCAAATTGATTTCAAATAATACCAAGCTTTCTTTCCTTACATCATTGTTGATGCAATTCTGCTTATATCCTGGGCAGGTAACGCAAAGACTGTCCGTAATGACAACTCCAGTCGATTTGGCAAGTTCATTCAGGTGTGCTTTGATAAGACGAACATGATCAACGGCTGTGTCATTCAGGACTATCTTCTTGAGCAGTCGCGTATCACCTTCCAAGCTGCCGACGAGCGCAACTACCACATTTTCTACCGGCTGACGGCAGCCGGTATGTAACCGAACTCGCTGCTTTGTTGTCACAGCAGCAATGGCGGGAAGATTTCGGTTCTAAAGTGCTGTATTTTCCTTGCAACAATCAAATCACAAATCCTTCCAGTTGGACACTAAATTTTAGTAATAGAGGAGTAGGTCTCGACCCTCAGGCCTTATCTCTATCCTCTTTGTCTTATTTTCAAAAAAGAGCACTTTGTTGATTCAATTTAAAAACCTTTCAACTGTTGCATAAAAGAAAAACACACACTTTCTTCGTCTTGTTTTTGTGACAGGTGCGGCCATTCCAGAGATTCGGGACCAGTTTCTGCTCCAGCCAGCAAACACGTACAACTACATCAACCAAAGCGGCTGCTACAAGCTGGACGATGTTGATGATGTGGCAATGTTTGAGCAGACACGCCTCGCCTTCACCGTGATAAACATCAGCAGTGAACTCTCTGATGGCATTTTCAGCATTCTTTCTGCCATCCTGCTCGTTGGAAATCTCAAGTTTCAGGTGCGCAAAAATGCCAACTTAAAATTGGTCTAACTCAGTAGGATGAATTCAATATGTTCTGTCAAGCATGCCTGTTTTCAGGCTTTCGCAGTTTCTACAATTTCTGACGTTTTTTTTTTGTTGTTTAATGCAAGCACAAATTTTGTTCATTCAGGATGTGGACGGCGAGTCCTGTGAGCTGACGTCCGCCGATAAAGGTCTGACCAGCAAGATTGCACGGCTTCTTGGACTAAAGGAGGCCGAAGTGAACAAGGTGGTGACGACACGCCAACTGACGGTCCGCGGCCAAGTAACGGACATTCCGCTCAAACTGCAGGATGTGAGGAAGGAGTGTTACCGAGCAACAGTTATTTTTGATGAACTGCTTGAGGAGTTTTGCTTGATTTGAACATCTGCTCGCATGTGCTTGTGGGTATGTGAGAGAGTGAGAGAGAGAGAGAGAGGGAGGGAGACATTTCATCCTAAGGAGTAACAAACAAGGGTAAGACCCAGTAAAACCTTTAGTGAGAGGCTCTCGCTCTCTTCTCGCTCTCTTCCATATCCTCTCAAGAAGCAGTGATGAGCAAATCATTAGAACGTACTCATTTTCTCGTCTCTTTTCTTTCCTCCTTTCCTTCCTTCCATCCTTCCTTCTCTCTTTCTTTCTTTCTTTTGTCTTTCTTTTTCTATCTTTCTTTCTTTGTTTCCCAGCTTTTTGAGAAGTATGTCTGAAGGGAGGACCGGAGCACTAGTGAATACAAGACAGAATTTTTTCCACACCGATATCCTAATTAAACATGATTTGAATTTGTCTTTTCTTTCTTGCCATGATCCAGGCTCGTGACAATCGCCATGCCATGGCCAAGGCATTGTATTCGCGTACGTTTGCATGGCTTGTCCACCAGATCAACAGCTGCACCAATCCTGGTGCCAATCGCCACCGTTTTATTGGCGTGCTGGACATCTTCGGCTTCGAGAACTTCAAGGTACGATCAGAGAAGTCTTCAAAACACGACTTCAAGCTGCACAACCATGACGTGTCTTTTTTCTCGAGTTTTGAGCTTACCTCAGTTTTCACAAGACATGAAATAGTTCATCTGGCTTTTGTCCACGCAAGGGTATTATCTCTGCCAGCACCTCTTGTCAACTCCCAAAGTGGCCAGCAGCTGCCACCACCAGCTAGGTAGCTATCACCGCAAGAAACCAGCGACGATTAAATTTAACCTTCTGTACAACTTCTTCTCCTGCTGTTCCATCCCATTTCCTTTGAACTGTGACCTTTCAGATCAACTCATTTGAGCAGCTCTGCATCAACTTCACTAATGAGAAGCTGCATAAGTTCTTTAACCACTACGTCTTTGCGCTGGAACAGCAGATTGTGAGTAATTTGTGACTGGCTAGCGTGACTGTGTGGCCTGTGTAAGCTTAGTCCAAAAAGAGATACAAAATGGCAAATAAACTGGCAACACCCAGCCATGGCAACACTTATCATTGCCTCTTCTTCTTTCT
>JAOWAR010166471.1:0-10121 GCA_028571005.1 Clathrina lutea
CTGCTTACGTCCTCATTCGCTCGTTAAGCAATAACTCGCTCCACGACATGCCCAGAACCAAGTCCTTCCGCCATGGTTACTCCAACAACAGAGAAAGTTCCCGCTACTCTGAAAAAGGACCATCAGACGTCAACGCAATACACGGATCGAAAGCCGCAGCTACAGTGGTTGCTATTGTCGTTGCTACTTGATTGTGTGCACTCGACTCGCGCCATTTAATTTTTATGCGATTTTTTGACCACGATCGTATGATTGTGACGTTCATCATTTTGCCGTGAATCGTGTATCATATATGCATTTCCCGCGATGCAGCCGGTGGATCAAAATAGTCAGATCTCGCAATGACCGTGCATGAGCGCCGTGCAATTGCACTGGCGAATGGAAGCAAGCAGATTAAGGTTAACGCCTTACTGGATGGTGCTAGCACGAGGTGTTACCTGAACTCCAGCGTCGCAGCTGAGCTTGGCCTCAGTGGCAAGCTTCAAACGGCATCGGTCAGTACGCTAAACAACAGGGTTGAGGCATTTCAAACGACTCCAGTAACGTTTACTCTGGAGAGTGTGGGTGGTGAAGTCAACCAGAGGGTCAGCGCGTTGACAACCGACCGGGTGACTGGCGATTTACAAGTCATCGATTGGTCGAGAGATGGGCAAGATTATCCTCACTTGAAAAATATACTGTTTCACAAGCTGGGTCATCGTACAAATCGACTAGCTGATAGGTTGGGATCAGACAGAGCTGCACTATGCCATTGCAGACATCAAGGGGAAGCCAGGCCAGCCTATGACACGGAAGACCCCGCTTGGATGAACCTGCACTGGAAACGTACAACCACCACAGCAGTCAGCGGACACAGCGTACTTTGGAAGGACATACTTCATCGGAGAAACCCCCGCTATGGTTGCCATAAGCAAGCAACTTCAACGATTTTGGGACATCGAAAGCAGTGGAACGCAAGCGGATTTGCCGCCTGGCCCCCCTCAGCTGAAGAGGAACTAGCTGAAAAGAACACACAACAGTCATTCAGACGAGTCGAAGATTGCTACCAGGTGGCTATCACTTGGAACAACTGCAAGCGAGAGCAGACAAACAACGTGAACATGGCAAGGAAACTACTTGAGAATACAGAGCGACAAATCGAACTTGATCTGGAAGTTGCACGTGCTTATGCGGCAACCATTGCGGTTTACGAAGAGAAGGGCTATATTCGAGAAGTCAGTGGCGAATTTGTGGCAGACGCATGGTATCTTCCTCATTTTGCGGTCATCAGACCTGAAAGGCCACTACCAAACTGCGGATTGTGTTCCATGTGGCAGCGCAGTGCGGAGGTCTCTCACTGAACGATGCCATTCATCTGGGACCGAAGCTGCAACGAGATTTATTTAATGTGTTGACACGGTTCCGACGTCAGCCTGTAGCGGTGGTTTGCGATGTCGCCGAGATGTATTTACAAGTGGCACTTGAGCCTGAAGACCGACAATACCACCGATTTCTCTGGCATGGTTTGGACATGAATGCTGAACCGAAGCATCATGAGTTCAATCGACTGGTATTCAGTGTGAACGCATCCCCATTCTTGGCTCAGTTTGCTGCTCAGAAGGTTGCTCAAGATCATGAACAGGGGAGTTGACGTCTGACGAGAAAGCAACAGTGGAAGCAGAGATTGTAGCAAAAGCACAGGCAGAGGCTTTTGGGGAGGACTATGTTGCTGTGTGCAACGGCAAGCAACTCTCCGTCAAGTTGCATCTCCTAGGACGGATGCAGATGGCTTGCTTCGCTGTGATGGGCGCACACGATATGCTGAGTGGATCGGCTTCAACGCAAAGTTTCCAGCGATTCTCCCAAGGAACCACCATGTCACAAAATTGATTATTAAACATCCCCAGGAGCTTGGCCATCATGTCGCTGGAACCAATCAAACGCTAGCATCGCTCTCTGGGGAATATTGACTGCTTTTGGGGAGAGAGCAGGTTTGTGCGTGGGAGCAGGAGTGTGCTCGATGTGAGCTGTTGAAAGCAAAACAAGCACAACAAGTGATGGCACCACTTCCACAAAATCGACTGTCAACACCACTTCGAGCGTTTGCACGTGTGGCAGTAGATTACGGAGGGCCGTATTATGCTAAGCAAGGGCATGGCATCACGTGAGCAAAACGGTGCCTGTGCCTTTTTACGTGCCTGCTGCCTCGTGCAGTCCACCTCGAGATAATTTATGGGTTGGACGCAGACAGTTTTTTGAATACTTTCAGTTGGATAATGAATCAACATGGGTTGCCGTTGGAGATGTTGTCTGACAACAGCGGAAACTTTGCTGCAGCTGTTAGGGAGCTGAAGGAGTTGGTGGAGGTGCCAGATGGGGATTCTGTGCGACAGATGCTAGCCAATCGTGGTGTGACCTAGCGGTTTAATCCACCTCTCTCGCCGCATTTCGGAGGAGTGTTTGAAGTGATGATCAAGTCTGCGAAGAAGGCCATCAGCGCTATTCTCGGGAATGCTGATATCAATGACGAGGAACTAGCGATGGCATTCATTGGAGCAGAGGGACGTATTAACTCGAGGCCACTTACTTATCAGTCTGCCAATCCGAGAGACAACACACCGCTCACGCCAAACCAAATGCTATTCGGTCAAGCAGGAAGTCCGTTCACACCTGACTCTGTTGATGCCACTACTTTCAATCCACGATGACAGTGGCGGCGTGTTCAAGATCTGATCAAGCAGTTTTGGCGTCGTTGGTAACAAGAGTGGGTGCCGACCTTGAACATCAGGCGAAAATGGCTTCGGCAGAAACGCCACCTTAAAGTGGATGGTTTTGTGCTTGTCCTGACACCTGAGCTGCCGCAAGGGCATTGGCCATTGGGGCGTATCATTGAAGTGTACCCAGGGCCAGACGGTCACGTGCGCGCGGTCCGCCGGAGTACAAGTCGGCAACAGGGTATCACGCGATCTATTTTGAAAGTGTGTCCATTTGAAGCGTAAGAAGATGTGAGACAGATTATTGGTGAGTTCCCCGAACAGTTCATCTGAGAAAGAGAGAGTAAAAGAGCACCTGCTGCAAATGACTGTGTCGGTGCTAACTCTTTGTCATTCACAGGACAGAACCTATGCTGATCTTCCATTATCATGGTTGCTGTATGCTTTACGATTTTTTGATATACAGTAGCATATCGAGAAGGGGAGGATGCGCAGAAGGATTGTTGCCTCCTTAAATGCTAGTAATTATAGCGATCGTTATCGTTGGTAGAGTCAGCCATTCTTTTAAGCTTCTGGGCCTGCGTGGTCTTGAGGCGGGTTGTTGTTTCGACCATGTGGTCGCCGTTTGGCTTCTTGATTCAGTTGCTTCTTGCTCTGAGGTACGTCGCTTCTTGCTTGAGTTCTGTGTTGTGCGGAGAACATTTCAGTATTTCAGTTCTCTGTTGTGTGCTGAACAGCCTTCATGATTATTTTTCTTGTCATGACCTCCTCTTGTTTGTTTACTTTCTTATTACTATTTTGTTTATTCATCTTTTATATTTTTATTTTATTTCCTTCTTCAGCTTTTCCTTTTTATTTTCCACTTTTCATTTTATCCTTTCCCCTCTTTCTTGGTTTTTAGTTTGTCCTACCTATCCTACCCTTCTGTTCATCTCTCTCACATTCCCTTGCCCGAAATGTGTTCACGGGGATCGCTGCCCAGCTACGCGCGACATACGCAACAGTTGGACGCTTCGCCTTAACGGCATCGTTGCCTGCCACCTTCAATACATTAGGGACTTTCCCCTAGTGATAATTTTAGCCTACTCATGTCGGTGGAAGAGCGGAAGAAATGGCGGCGCTTCGACACGCGAGACTCGACGCAGCAAGGCTGATCATGGGGACTACCGTTGCACTTGTGTTTTGAAGTGGTGGCTTCCTGGACAGTGAATTTGGGTCCCCTTGGCTTGGAGCGATGGAAGCGAGTCCCGATAGCGGGGAGAATTTTGCATTGAAGTCGCCGCGCAAAACGTACATCGATGCTTTATTTCATTCCAAAGCATTCCCGACAAGGAAAGCGGCCGCTTGACTTTGTTGCCAGGCCTTCTCCCTCTCATATGTGTCTGGGTCAGTCTCTTCCGGCCATAGGATCTTTGTTTTTTTGGTGTTTTAGATGCATCCTCGAGAACATCGTCCACGAAAGAAGGAACCGTGCTAAATCTTCCGAAGGTGCCAGTGGGGGGAGGGGGCGGTATGTTTGGAGAAAGGAAGCGAAGATGGCTGCGATGACACACCGTTTCTCCCCACTACCCTTCCGCATTCTTGCGATGCTACCGCTTACAAGCCCTTACCCAAATCTGCGTATCTTTCGCTTGAACTTCTCCATCGCACAATATCTCAAGTTTGCTATGTTAACTAAGACTGCCCCTTTCTTTCTGCGGCGAACAACTCAAACCCCTGTCAAGGCAGCGCTCGGCAACTTGAACAACTCAAGCCCCTGTCAAGGTAGCGCTAAGCAACTTGAAATCGGTTTGATTCGGCTTCAGGTATCGAACTGGCATGGCTTGCCGCCGATCGGAGCAGCACGCTTGACCCGTAACTCGGTCTATGCCACTGTACGCCGCACGTTTTGCTATTGAACGTCGCCGTTCTTTGCGCAGCCTCGTCGCCGCGAAGAACGCCGATCTGCACCGCGGCTCACCTACAGTATAATGTAATGCACAAGGTGCAGCCGCGGGGATACATTGGCGAGACCTTCAAGTTAGATTGGAAAGTGGGTGTCCAGACTTTCTAGAGCTCGTTTGAAGACATCTTGAAATGCATCGATGTGTGAAATGCACGATGTGTGTTTCGCAGAGTTGTCAAACAATAGCTGCTGTGCTCAGGGATGTTCACTGCTTGACCAGAGGCAACTGCTTTCTAGAGGGTTTGCGTAGCGGCTGTCGGACTTCTGGTCAAAAAGTAGGAGTCAAGGTGACGATGCTCCAACCGACAGGGTATGGAGGACAGCTGTGCTGTCCAACAATCCTTAGGGAGATGACTTGCAGCAACGACGGCGGCACTAAATGAAACAGAAGCAAATTCATCATCCTTCGATCCGTACACACTCATTCCTCACGGTCGGCGGCAGACAACTCCAAAAAGAAATGTAGAAGAAGGGGAAGACGACTGCTCGCCACAGCTGTCAATAACACTGACCGTCCCTAGCAACGGCGGTTGATAACACTTTCAAGATGGCGACCACCTGTGTTCCAGAATGGCAGCCAATGATGCATAAGGTCCATTGCAGCGTGTTGCTGGTCGGACGCATACATTCCCCTATGCAATTCAAACAATGCAATCTGACACCCGCGGTCCTCGGCAGGTTAGTTCTTCCCCATCATCTTCCCCTCCTCGAACTTCCGACCTGGAACGGTGGCCTGGCATTAATTGTGAGATCTTGAGCGTACCTTCACCACCACATTTACCATCTCTCGGAAAGCAATCAGTGAAGATACTTCAGGACTTTGTGAAGAATGGGTCCTCCCTGGATATCAGTTGGTACCACGCCGACTGCATGACGGCTCTCTGAGAAGCCATCAATGTGAGAAAGAAAGAGAACTCTGCCCTGTGATTGCAGCTGATTTCAATAAAGGCTACCAACGAACCATTGCGCACTCTGGACCGGATTGTCAGCTGTATAGCTTCCATCTGGCTGTTTGCACTGCTTCTGCAGAGAGGCGGCTTTAATCTGTCAGCTACACCATTCCGGGACCAACTGGCCATTCGCTATCACCGGCAACCGGGCTCCCAAGCTGTGTGGCAGATGTGCGGCATATGAGCCATTCAACCTCCAGCACAGGATTGACTCGACCAAAAGGTGGGCTAGTCTGAAACGGCCGTGACGAGCTCCATGATTTTGATGCAGCACCGTATATAGCCAATGTGGCGTTCGGCGGTGAATTACTGGAACTGCTGTTAATACCAGAGGGTGATCCGCTGCAACAAGACCCTGCAAACGATCAGCAACAAGACCCATTTCTCGCCACCCAGTCAGTTTCAAGCTGAGTGGATGGCGAGAAGCGTGTGAGAGGGCAGCCAGGTAGCATTTTTTGATGACCTCATCGTCGCGGATGTAGACACACCCCACTGCTCTGTTTCACCCCTCTCTTGGGCCAGAAGCGATCTCGAACAGAGCAGCCTCGAGCAAAATGCAGAAGTACAAGGAGATCAAGGAAGCCTGAGTTGTGAGAAACAATCACTCCTTTGGTTTGATACATGGTCTGATACATGATTTGATACATGGTTTGATACATGAATATGGCACCCTCCACATAGAATGTGAAGGATACTAGAGGCAACTTGCCAGCTGTCCCACTTGAAAGGGAGCAAAACCACATTCTGTTGTCAGAGGCTGATCATTTTCTATTTTTGATAAACCCAACGGGCCAGGCCATTGTCTGACGTGCACTGACGCACAGCGCGTGACGCGCTACAGCCGGCACGGGCAAGTCTATCATGGTCTACGGTTTCGTGTGGCAAAGCTCAGTACTACCGATTTTCGGTCTTTCAAGTTGCTGTAAGCTATCTACCTGGCAGGAATACCCGTGTCAAAAGAAATTTGCAGCGCAAGACCCCACCGCTCAATGTGTGACCCAAAGGACAAGACTAAATCCCTTGTTATTGGCAACTTCAGCCACGGTCAAGTCGAGCCCAATTGAGCTCCATTCTCACGGTCAAGTCGAACCCAATTGAGCTGCATTCTCACGGTCAAGTCGAACCCAATTGAGCTGCATTCTCACAGTCAAGTCGAACCCAATTGAGCTCCATTCTCACGGTCAAGTCGAACCCAATTGAGCTGCATTCTCACGGTTAAGTCGAACCCAATTGAGCTGCATTCTCATGGTCAAGTCGAACCCAATTGAGCTGCATTCTCCCTGCATGGTGACGATGAAGATATCACCTGAAATGTCGGATCAACAGTCTTCCAACTTGTATCTTGTGCGGAAATCGAAGAAAGAAAGAAAAGTCGTAAATTTGAACAGGAGAGGTATCTGATGGAAGCTGACAGTCTAAATCGAGCCTCTCAGGATCCAACTGTACTTGGCAATGATGCCATAGGTTCAACCCTTCTCCATGAACCATTTTTTCGTACCCTAGAGTTTCACAAGTCTAATTCGAATATTGCTATTCTTGTAGAATGCTGAACTGTCCGTCGAAGTCATGACTGGAATTTCTTTGGAGAGTCAGTCAAAAGTCAAGTCTTCCAGCTCCAGTTTTTGTGGTTTAGCCTTTTGAGAGTTTTGGAGCTCTGGGCACTTGTGCAATACTCGGATTTCACAGAAGTATGCAAGTTGTTGACAAAACATGGACACACTATGCCAAATGACACACAGCTGGCCTGGTGAATGTTAGGTTACAATTCAGGATTGCTTACAGGCTCATGATGCATTACGATTAGGACTGGGAACACCAGATCCGCTTGTAGATCTCAACTTGAACCACGGACATGCTTGGGACTGAGATGCAACCAGTGTGTGCAGGTTAACGCTTCCAGCGTTCAATTTGGTTGAGATGGTCTAGCCTAAGCTGGTTGCTGTCACTGGACAGCAGTCACGCTTCCTTGTGAATCAGCCGAGGCAGAGGCTTATTTCTGGCTGGAAAAGTTTTCAAGCAATTTTTGTACAGTAAGGTCGCACAGCACCCGGGCCTGCAGTTCAGGCTAACCGTGCTGATGGCACAGCGACACATGACCACTTGGCACCAGCCAGTGACTCCAGCATGCAAAGAACAACCATCGTCTCAACTCTGACCGGTCCTTGCTGGGAGCTTCGGTTGGAGCGAGAAACTGGCTGACAAAGATCATGATGGTGTCATGTATCGTTCGGTAGTGGAATTGCGCGGATGATGCATAGTAACTAAGCTCATAACCTGACTCGATAAAGTAAAGTATAAAGGTGTCTGAGCTCCACTATGACTCAGTGGAAACTCGGCAAAGTCTGCCACAGGCGCTAAACAAGACTGATAGGTCGCAACAAACGGCCTTTCTTGGACTTTCCTCCGTCCAAATTTCGGAGTATTGGACCGGCTATATGCCCAAAATGTGAATGGTCATTTTGGACATGTCAGGCCGCCATAGTGTCCTGGCAAAACGCTGCACAACGTTGGCCTAAACCAGTGCTGATTGATCTGATCGGGGAACATGATGAGCACCGGTCTTCCGCTTGTTGTTGTGGCTATAGAGGAAAACCTGCCAGCCGTGGTGAAGCCTCAGCACACCCGGCCATCGTGACAGCGGGACTTTCCCTGGTGTTGTGTGATCGCGGCAATGTGGTGTGTGTCAAAGTGCGTATGTGACAGTGTGTTTCCAAGGTGTTTTCCCCAGACTTTTTTTAGGTAGTGTTTTTCCCCGAGGCGCCGGGAGAATCTAAGAAAAAGACGTGGAAAAAAGTCTGCCGCTACCAAAAATGTTTGGTTAGCAGGAAGAGGCCGTTCCAACCACTGATAAGCCAAAAGAAAAGAAAGAGCCACTAAAACTGTACATCATATGTATAAAGAACTTCAAAGAAGTTCAAAGTTGTGTCACAGCACGGAGATATACAATGGAAGAAAATTTCCTGATGCTCAAAATCCGTGCCAAGACCAGGACTCGAACCTGCGGCACCCAATTGCCTAGCAGGCGAGAATCACCTGAAAATCCGCTACACCATCACGCCATAACCTCACCCTCAGGAGTATGACAAGGATGATGTGATGGTGTAGCGGATAGGCCAGTGATTCTCGTCTGCTAGGCGCTTTTGCGCTGCAGGTTTGAGTCCTGGTCTCGGCACGCATTTTGAGCGTCGGGAAATTTACTTCCAAAACTTTACATCATCAGATCTGCACCAAGAAGAGGTGTTTTCCTAACTTCGCTGCCAATTAGGACAAGAAAGCACATGAAGTATCCCCACGAAGTGCTCCTACGTGTCTACGTGCGTGCGCGTGTGTCAAAAGGTGTAGCATAGCAACGTAAGACCAGAGGGAAAGGTGAAATGCGACTCACGTCTGTAAGTGAGCAAAATAAAAAGTTGCCATAGCAGCAGAAGGCCCGTTTCATCAGTTGAGCGTTATCATCCCGATACAAGAGAAAAAACCCTACGAAAAACTTAGACACGTCTATCCCCACCTGTTTCGGGACCTATCTCAAGACAGGATAGTGCACTAAGGGATGACAATGCGTCCCCGGGCTAAACAGAATAAGCAAAAGAGGCGAGAGAAAAGAAGAAAGGAAGGAACAACAGTGTATGACCACTGGCACCTTTTGAACTTATCCATTTTGAAGCTCGTGGCGTCGTTCTGATGCGGTGCGGGAGGGCCCCAACTCTAGCGTATGTAGCGCGTGGCTTGGCAGCAATCCCGTGTACGCATCTCCGGCAAGGGCCGGGAGCGAAGAGCCAAAGTGAAGGGCAGGATAGGGCAAACTAAAAACAAAATAAAGTGTGGAGGGAGGTGTGCGCGCTTGGTGCGTGCGTGCGCGCGCGTGTTCGTGCGTGTGAGCGCGCGCTTGTGTGCGCGCATGTGTGCGCACGTGTGTGAGCGTGCGTGTGTGTGCGTGTGTGTGCGTGTGTGTGCGCGCGTGTGTGCATGTGTGTGTGCGCGCGTGTGTGCATGTGTGTGTGCGTGCACGGTGTACGTGTGTGTGCACGCATGCATGCCCGAGCCCGTGTGTGTGCGTGTGCAGTCTTGAGCTCCATGGTCGACGTTTGTTTGGTACCCTACGGCTATGATTGCAGTCAGAGTGGTGGCAGGGAGGATCAAGCTGCTTCCGTGCCGGCGCACGCATAGACCTTGCACATGTGGTATATAAAGGTCCCTCTCCCACTTAAACGCTGATGCAAAAAGCACAAAAGGTCCTCTGCAGCTCATGGAGGTGTCACGTGACGTTATGCCAGTCGTTTTTGTGGGGAAAATAAAGGTGGCCAGTAGTGTTTATTTCCACTGTCAGGCCCGTAGGGACTGTAGGTGGTTCCCGTGACAAACGATAATTGATGTGTGTGTGTGTGTGTGTGTGTGTGTGTGTGTGTGTGTGTTAAAGAATTTTGTATGGTTAGACTAGGATAAAAAGTGAAATACGATTTGGATGTAAGTATGCAAAACAAAAAATTACAAGAGCAGCAGAAGGCCCGTTTCATCAGTTGAGGCGCCATCATC